>AP028434.1:19590705-19654239 GCA_036509395.1 Antheraea yamamai | reverse complement strand
GAACCAATTTTGACGAAACTTGACACAGTGATGACTAATATTACAAGGTTACATCTAGGATACTTTTTGTCCCATAAAATGCAAGGGGTTCTCCAGGATAACGAAAGGCAAAAAATTGTAGTTAATGTAACTAGACTTTTTTGCGACACCTTAGTACAAGAGCCAGCAACGTTGGAATAACGAGAATTGTAGAAAAGCTGGTCCTTTAATATCTGATATATTATGCCCTTCCAAACAGGATTCAGGATAACTGGTAGCCGGTTAACGTTGTGTTTTTAATGCGCATTATACCTTTACAGGTTACAATTTTGATTTATAAATAATTTTAGGAACATTATTTTTTCAGTAACTTTTAAACGCTATTAATAACATGAATTTATCACTGCCAGACAATTTCGTTATTGACAATAATGTGCCCGATGATATTCTTTATAAATAAAATAATTCATTTCAAAACATATTATTTTTTCCATTGCAAAGAACATATTCCATTTTATCAACCATTATGACATTGAGATTTCACCGTAAACAATGAAAAACAACGATAAACGTAGACATATGACTTGGGACTGCGGCCAACTTGAATACCGTCTGCGAATGCGTCTATAACAGGCGCTTCCACAATTATCGCTATCTTTATCATACAGCCAGTGTTGCGCTAAACTATAGCTAAGTTATTCTATACATATTATTTTTAATTTACCCTCTTTTATGTCTAAATAAAATAATATTAAAATTACAGCTATCTTAACATGGTTTGAACTTACTTTTTTATTTCCAAAAAATAGCACATTATGTTTTTATTAAGTTTTTTTTTGCAATTATGGGGTCACTTGACTAGTTCTTAATCACGAATTGGACTCGACAGATAGCATTGTTATCTAAATGTAGATATTATTTTAACATTCCGACCATTTTAAAACGAAATTGCCAATCAAGGCTTGCAGCTTTTTTAAATATTCACGTAGAATAAATGCATAATTTCAAAATTTCAGACCTCTAGCTCTATTAGATATTTTTTTAATATTAGTAATTTTAGGATCAACGCAGACAATATGTGTCTATCAAATCCGCTAGTTAAAATGTATAAACAAATTGATGGACGTACGCTAGTATGAAATAAAATCCTGAGAATCCGTTTAAATACTAATTATAAAACGTAGAAATCCGAAGCTTCTTATCTAAACATCGGCGTAAATTAATTGACAGGCTCCTGCGAGTGACACGCGACACGGTCAAATTAACAAGTAATGTGACACCTCCTAGACAACTTTACGAAACCAAACTAATTATAGGAACGATTCCGTTTTACCCCAGATCTGTTTGATTATCGAAACGATGGTACTTCCCTCTTATAACATACTATCAATACGACCCGGCTTTGTACATGTTCAAGCGATTTAGATACAAGTTTTTTTATATACTTTATAGCGCTTTGACATTGATAAAATTTCCTAATTCTCGTCACACAAACATTTTTTGAAGTGAAAACTTCTTCAAGCGCGTTCATCTGTGGTTTTTTAGGAGGAGATAAACTTATGGTTTCTTGTCATGACATGCTAGTAAGCGTGACCGATCGTATTGCGCTTGGACGGCTTGCGTCATACTAGCGACGCGTTGTATAGCGGCCTGTGTTCATCTAATATTGATTTTTTGTTTTGTGATTCTGCAGCCTATCATATGTTTGATTAATTGATAAAATGTATATATAACTATTGTTCGGAGTGTCAGTAGATGTGAAAACTAGAGTAATGTTAATAATGTCAATACACAAACTATGAAATTTATATAATTCAGGCTATAATTAAAACGTCGGACGCGAACACAGTTTAAATATCATTGTTTTGAGTTTCATTTCTATTGGCAGTCTTTATGACTGGCTCGACTTTGTTTTGTTGTGAGTAATTTGAAATCCATTATATCTACTGAGATATTCAATGAAACAATATGCTATATAAAATATGTAATAACGAAGATAATCACTGTTTTCTAATCACAATCTCCTGTCACTGTTCCTAAATACTACTAGGTGTTGGAATAATACAATATGTTCTAAATTCAACAAAATATTACTTAATACAATATAACACCTTACGATACGTCGTAAATAGGAGAATTTTATACACTATCAATTACTTAGGTACAAAGAAAGTGCATTTTGTAAACACGTAACCTATATTTAAATGAAAGTTTGCCGCAGCAACTTCCGCTTTACGACGTTGTATTTACAACTGATTCTACAATGGCATGTGATACGAAGGGTCTGGGGTTCCCATATCATAAACAACGATCAAATCGGCGTTAGCGTCGACCGATGAACGTGATATCGCAATAGTATCGTCGGCCTACTGACTGTGACCTTTGAACGTCGATATTTAGGGGCTCTTCCTTACACTTTTAAATACTACGATAGAAATTGGTATATCTGAGATCTATAAACTCGAAAGCCATTACATATGGAAGTTGACACACCTAAAAGTTTTCCTTCATGGAGACGATTCCATCATTTTGCTACAGTTTTCGATGGTTTTGCAAATTTTTTAATTCATCGTCATCATCATATTGTTCAGCCTGGACGAGACACTGCAGGGCCATAGGCCTCTTCCCGAAGAAAGGTATGAGCATAATCACCACGACAGACCACGACGTATTGGAGATTTCAAACTCTAAGAAATCCATATTTCTATGTTTTCCCACATAGAGTCTACAAGAACATTTCTCAGGTTCTGGTTTCCTCACAATGTTTCCCTTCACCGTCAGTCGATAGTGCTAGAGTCTGTCTAATGAAAGCTGAGAGTGACAATTTTACGTTTTTATAAACTGGTAACACTGCAGCAAATGTCACTTCTTGTTTTGTAACCTCATCATATACCGTATTTTTGAATACTTTGGGACATTTAGACTAAAATAATGCCTAAAACAATAAATAACGGTATTAGAGACATTCTATACAGTATAATTAATAAATACAATGAAGTGAAAAGTGAACGTGATACTGTTTTTAATGGAAAAGTGGAATTGTTTACATTGATTTTGTAAGTTACTGGTAAATTTTATTGAATTGGTTTTGATACTTTAAATTTTTTATTTAATTAAATTTTACATTACAAATTAAACCGTGTCTATTAACTTAAATAGTGAAATGTAATTATAATACCTCGAATAGAAATCGGGTGCCATTAAAGAAAATGTTTCTAATATACATCACATGCTTATTTCAGACGAATGCATTAATGACCCTATGAAGATTGAGACAATCCATTCTTCGATTGATAAGTTGAGAGATTTAGAAGGCAGAGATATATGGAAAAAATGTACCGACCATGGAATAAATGTTGAAAATATATATAAACAAAAAGACAGAATCCTAGAAGATAAACTGATCCCGTTTATCATCAACGTATGCAGTAAATGCGATGACGACAGTGACGATCCCTTTAGTGGCATTGAATTCTTCGAATCAGACTTTGATTCGTAATTTTTTATGATTATTAATCTGTATTAAAAATATTATAAAAAAAATTGGGTTCTTATTAATGTAATACACTTTAAAATCTTAGCATATTTTTCCATAGAAAACAACATACGGTTAACGCACAGAATTATGGTAAGCAATAAGCATACGAAATCACAAACAAAATACAAAAAAATGTGACCTGCTTATTTAACGTAATTTAGTATACAATAATATACTAATTTCTAAGTGTAACCAAACTTACGATCATTAAAAATGATGAGTATATTATTTTTATACATAAAAGTATCAAATATGTTTATTCCTAGTTAGCCTGGGGATACACGACCTATTTTTTTTTAATTTGCCGCCCTTTTTCACTCTCAGCTTTCATTAGACAGACTCTGCCAATTGAAATTAGGAAATGTACGCGAATTCCAAAAAAAACGTGTGACTAGTAGTTGTACTAGTAACAGCTAAGCTAATTTGGAAGCCAGTTTAATAGTAGTGAATGATGTCAAATTTAAGCCTCAACACATCAAGGAAGCACTGCTAATATACAAAAAGATATTCAAGCCCTTACGGAGATATTTAGAAGCAATGCACAAAAGGACATTTATTAATGTTCTAAATTTAGAAACAAAACCAAGTTCTAAAGTGTACTCTGATACGTATTTAGCCATAGATATTCAATAAAAACTCTATTACTAACACAGTAAAATATAACTCAACAAATTCACGTTCTCCGACGTTACGAGTAGCAAAAAACCATCACTCCAGTGGCCGACCTTATTTCTTCATCGCTTTCATATTTAATATTGCTGATTATACAAAAAAAATGTTTTTCTATCGGCGACATAATGTAATTTCGCTATAACGTTATTTACCCGGGCTCTCTCACGTCGTGTCGTCGGGTTGTCACGAAATTGAATTTTCACCAAACGCCCGGACGTATTACCGACAGCCGGTGTCACCGTCGTATCAATTTATTCGGCAAATTTCATATTTACCCGGCTGTAGGTTATTTTCGTTGAAGGGTTTTTACTGCGTTCGGATTACTATTGATTCGTCATTTTTTTGTGTCAACGATTCATTTTAGCGTAGCTTCTTTGCTGATATTACATGTATACGACCAACTTCTCTCATGTTAGCAACTTGTCGATTTTAAAATTAGGTTTTCTAACATACTTAACATATTTTATAGTTCTTTTATGATTACTATTTCAGTTTAATTAAGAGCTAGTTATTATGATACGACAGATATAGGTAGCCTTTACAAAGTTGCAGGCCAAATTTAGGGTAACACTATGATTAATAAAGAAGAGAGCATTAATTAATAGATAGGTCCGAAATAAACGTTTTATTTTATACGTTTATTAACTGAATATACATCAAATGGAATGATAGAGTTTAGTGTGTGAATTTGAATTAAAGAGAAAATATAAGATTTAAAACATTTCATCTACAAGAGTATTACGAAAATAATTTGTACAAATTATTCGGACTTTTTTTTGAACGATTTTTTTTTAATGTTTTGAACTTGTTAAACAAGATTATTATTTAATCATAAAATTCTCGATTTAGACCCATCTTAATCTTTACGGTATAAACTAAGATTGCGATTCGAATACTAACTCAAAAACAATATATCTCTGTACACATAGCATCGAACGAAGTTTGATGAACCAGTTCGTAATCCTTCAGATCGCAAGCTTCATTGGCATCCTGCCAAACGATGTTAATTGGGAGCAATTAATCAAATTCTCTAATCACAGGCGGCCGCGTCGCACGCTCGTATCGAAGCTAGGCTGAGGTCATAGTGCAAATCATGTTCATAGTGTAACAACTGCTCTAGCATTTTAAAATTTCTACTGGGATTATTTTAAATAACATAATTTTAATGGACGACGGTAAATTAGTGTAAGGTCTATACTATATAAGATGGCTTTCGTTGCTGTGAACTCCTGTCCCTTAGGATTATTATGACATGTGAATTTCATATTTTATCGGGATTCATTTTGATTCATGTTTTATTTTTTCTTCATGGCTTTATTATTACTGCGCAATGACTATACTTAAATGAAAAATCGTGATGATTTCAATTCAATTAAAAGTTAAATATCTAACAGTAACTCTAAAAATATCTAACGTCTTTTCAAAATTGGTTCAGACACACGACAGACACTTCAATTTTATTCACATATAAAAGCTACAATAACAATATCAAATCTCCTAAAAAGTCTGAGGCGGAACTTAAGAAAAGCCTAAGTAATACAAATTATCAGTAATTAGATTATCACTGCCCATTAACATCTTCAATCTAAACTCTAGCGTTTAAAGATTACTCAGAATGTTAACTTTGTACTGGAATACACATCATTACATAGTATAAAACAAAGTCCCATACCGCGTCTGTCTGTCTGTCTGTTCGCGATAAACTCAAAAACCACTGAACGGATTTTTATGCGGTTTTCACCAGTGTATAAAGTTATTCTTGGGGAAGGTTTTAGTATATAATTTGTCAAGAATTTTTATATATTCAGGGCGGGACAACGTCTGCCGGGCCCGCTAGTAAAATATATAACATATATTATCGAATACATTTAATAGGCATTAGATAAAAAAATACTTTCGCCATGCATAGCTCACATTCTTGATAATTTAATGTATGTTTATAAATACTTATGTAAGTTAGTTTTCATAAAAAAAGCCGGCATGATTATAAATATTAAGAATAATGACCAGTCAACCATTCCGTATTTGAGGCTTAGTGGAACCAATAAATGTTTTTTTTTTGGTGTTAGTGTTAGGATACGATTGTAAAACACATTACCAATTTCCTTGATAATAAATTAAAGCACTATGTCAAGCAGATTTGAATGTCAAAAGGCTATTACAGGGTGAATCATTAGATGAACGCTAAGGATGTCTGGAAGGCGCGTTTTCCTTGTACGTCTGCTAAAAACGACTGAATCAGCAATCACTTATATCTAACAAAAAAATATACACAAAAGAGACGATAAACCAGATATAGGTTTTGCTAACTTTTAGGCGCCTTCTCCAACATCATCATTAGCTCTTGCAATACGAAATGCAATTCCGGTTGCAATTCAACGGAATTCGAATAACTCTTGAAATCTCCACCTGTTATTTATTTTCATATATATGTTGATTTAAAAAAAATACCTATTTACTTTATACTACCAATTGTGTTTTAAGATACACAAGTTATATCACTGCTAATGGTCACTACACTATGGTACGCTATTACAGACATTTCTAGTCGAATGGTGTGATCAAGTTCTAACGCTGAACGGCTGCGATTTTACATGTAATTTCATATGTCCGCTCTGATGCTTATTTTCTACTAGCTTTTACTCGTGGCTTCGCTCACATTATCGCTAGCCATCTGTCGGAGGCGGTACTTTTTTCTAGATGAATGTACCATTTGTCCTATTCTGTATTCCTGACAACTTGTATACAGAATGTCATGGTTGACGATTGAGAAGGTAAAGCCTGAATGCGTAACAAACAACCAAACTCGCATTCGTATGTATAATGTTAGTTAAGATAACGATTAACATTCACACGTTAATATTTACTATCTAGTAATTATTTAATATCAATCAATCCTTACTTCCTTCACAATATTATATAAATGCGAATGTATGCTTGTTACGATTCCATGCCTTAACTACTCAGCCGACCATCATAATTTTGCGTTGGCATAATACGTTCTACGAAAAGAGTCATACAGTACCTTTCATTCAGGACAAAATATATTGTTTTAGAGCGATAGATGAAATATTAATGCGAGGTAGCTAAAAGGTAGCGCATTGTAACTTTTTTTTAAAGACAGTAATTTAACCAATATGGAATGTTATAGAATCGTACAAATGACCGATTGTCAAGTGTTGACACGGTTAAAAGTGAGCAAATTTATATTTGTATAAAATTCTCTTATTTGAATTTGGATCAACTAAAAAAAAAGAATATAGCTTATATTTCTTTTGTATATTAATTAAACGTATACCAACCAATTTCTATGTACCACTAGTTGATACCCGCGACTTCGTCTGCGTCATTATTATTTCAATAGGTTTGTTATATCTCAAAGGGATTAGGCAGCCTTTTGCAGCGAAAGCTCCCAGGCGGCTTTACTGTTTCCGATAGTTGCAACATTTATCGTTATATTTCAACCAATTTACAAAAAATCTTGACAACTTATGTACGAATACATAAACCTTTCTCGTGAATCACTCTATCTACTAATGAAACCTGCATGAAAATTCGTTCAGCAGTTTTTGTAATTTTATAATATGTATTGATTAGGTACATAAAAGTAATGCTCTGGTATAAACAAGTAGTAAACAATATATAATTTAATATATTTGTTACTAAAAAAAAATCCATCTTTGAATGTGGTCCATTCTGCTTTCACAATGACGTGTGGATTTGTCGTCCACTCGTTACATTGCTTCTTAAGTAAATACACGTTAGTGGTGCTACAAAAACTAGTGTTTTTTAAAAAATAACTTTGCCTATTTGTTCCACACTTGATAAAGATCCGTTCATACTGAACATAGTTAACATAGGTAACATAGTTCATATTGAACAGTAGGTGAATTCTTTAAAGTTGCATTCTCTTTCGTTTGCACTGTGGACAATTTTATCTATGATTGGCAGGTGATATTAATAATGTATTACACTGCGTTTCGTGAAGGAAGACGTTGTAATGAAACCATAGCATTATATTACAGTTTTTCAAAACGTACGTACCTTAGAAGTTATTACCCTCCAGTTAAAAAAAAGTTGTGGCAGTCATAAGGACTACCGACAGAAGTGAAAAAGCAAAGCAATGAAATAAATGTGTTCTATTTTGAATTTTCATGTTAATTACAGTGTGAATGACAATACTTCAATTTCAGAATTAATTTCTTGAGATTATTAACATTTATGTGGTTTTCATTATCTATTGGCACTCGGGGCAATAATTATGTACATTTTCATAAAGTCTAATAAACCATAAACCATAACCATAACCAACAATCAAACGTGTGAAGTTACCTGAGTTGTAAAATATTAATACTACTTGTATACAGGCCCCTATACTACACGTCACTAGTCTGACGCAAGCTGCACAAGCGCAATATGGCCTGTCATGCTTATGCGGCATCAAGCATGTCATGGTGCTAAATTATAAATTTATCTCCTGCCAAAATTACCGTTCAATGCGCTTGAATATGTTTTCACTTCAAAAAAAATTGTCAGCAAACACAAATAGATTTATAACGTGTTTTTGTAGCTTACAAAGGACGTAAGAACTTGAGAACCACACCTAGTCTGGGTTTACCATGGCACTATTATAGCCATAATGTTGTTAAATGAGTTTTTAATCAATTGTTCAAAACTCAGCATTCAAATAAATATATGTCGATCACAGATATACCTGCATCCTTTTCTGTGTATAGAGTTCAATGAAATAAGTTAAATAATCTTATCTTGTTCTTTGTAATAATAACACTACAATCATGAAGTATACAGCCATGAAAGAAAAAAAAATTACGAATAAAACTCTTCAGAATTAACGATCAGTTAAAGATCAAATTAAAAACTTACTTTGGGGTTTATATTTATCTAAGATTATCATCGATACTAGAAGTTTATTAGCACCAGATTAAATATAGCTTAGCGCTAACTACGAGTAAAATATATACCATGAAAAGCTATTCTATGAAAAAATCAAGAAAAGGAAAAAATCTTACACAAGTAGAATATTGTACTTCTGTCTTATTTGTGAACTGTAACAAAAGTGTCCGACTACACAATTCTATTGTACAAACACAGACAAAGCACGTAGTGGTGTGTTTATTTAGTAGAGTTAACAGTATACTGTCCTGCAACATCGTCCGACGCCGATCGTTTGTTTAGGCTTCTTGATTTATCATGGCCTGATGTTTTTCAAACAAATGACATTCGATTCTGTGTGGACAACGTCCGGTCTTAGAATTATAACTTCTCCAAGGATTACACATGTCCAGTGTTAATTGGCATCCTTGCCACCTGACATTACTTTTACATAGCCGTTAAAGTTGAAATGCTTTGTGATAATCCAAAACCACAATCTATACAAGTTGAAATACTATTCTTACGAAAGAAATAATTATGGCAGTGACGACATCAAGTCACAAATTCACACATAATCATATTTAACAGCGATAAATAGACATTTTTTTAAATCCTTTAAAGGTTTTAGCCAAACACCACAAGCTTATATGATGTTAAATGACGACATAGCCTAAGATCGTAAACACGCTACACCTAGAGGGGGCTGGCTCTCGAGGATACCTGCCGGAACACAAGAACAGGTGCTTGGCGACAAATTTTCAACTTGAGGGCGGTAGCTAGCCAGGCGGACTTAGAAAAAGCCTTACCACCATGTTATAGTCTCATCACAATGTTTTTCTTCACTGAAAGCTCCGATTCAGTTGCTCGGAGTCAACCCTACTTCCATCGGCGCCGTGTCCGAACATGCCATAAACTAAATCATCATCATTTCAAAAAAAATCATTGATGCAGTAAATTGTCATTTGAAAGTCCCAATACTTTTGCAAACGTTGAATGATTCCTGGCATTTTGGTCACATTTAGGACCTAAAAGGCAATCAGTCATTCACTATTCCGAGCTTGAATAAAAGAGAATGTATATTTAAATGTATAAACGTGAGATCATAGAGATGTCCTGCTTCAAAAGAACAAGTACAAATACCGACGGGGTCCGCTCCGTGTGCATCTCCCATCCATCACGGCCAATTGCTGCGACTAGGTGACAGCCGCTCTTTATTGTATAATTGTGGGAATGATGACCCAAGCCCTGGAATCCACTTACACTCCTTTGAACAAGTTATAAGCAAAGTTAAGTTAAACAATAATCCTAACGTGCTACAATTAATTACCGTATAAAACAAG
Source organism: Antheraea yamamai (assembly GCA_036509395.1). Lineage (NCBI taxonomy): Eukaryota > Metazoa > Arthropoda > Insecta > Lepidoptera > Saturniidae > Antheraea > Antheraea yamamai. The sequence goes on along the minus strand of AP028434.1, from coordinate 19,643,817 downwards.
CTTTTTCATATTTTAGTACTCATGTATTACACATTTATTCGTAGTTGCCACCCGCGAAGGCATCTGCATTTGTATCTTTGTAAGTGACAATACGATACATCATATAAGTCTAACAGTCCGGTCTTCCCGATTTTAAATTATCTCTTATTAAATTTCATGCTTATTGCTTAGCATCTTTATAAAATCATTTATCATCTAGATACTACTGTGAAAAGTCCTCTAGCTACAAATACCCATTTCGTATATCATATAATATTTATTTATTTATTTATTTATTTATTTACACTTTATGCGTTAAATACGCAATGGCGGACTTAATGCCTAAGGCATTCTCTACCAGTCTACCAATATCATATATCATATCATATAATAATATGTCTATTATACGTCTTCAATTTTATTTCTACATAGAGATTTAGCAAACGCCGTACTGATATGGCACACCATTTATAAGAAAACCAAGAACTAAAAACTATACAGGAAGTGAACACACCAATCGTTCCAAGCGTCAACACTGATGTCCTGAAGTCGATAAACCTGTCAAATATGAACGTACTTGTTTAAACATGTAAATATTCAGTGAAATCTAAGCCTTACTGTTTTAATACATAGCTCCATTTAGTTTGCTTGTTGATTGATGTTAGTTCCTTGCGTTCGTGGTGGTGCAAAGTCGAAGGTGTGGAAGTAACAAGCGAGCCAACGTTGAATGTAAACTGTGGACTCAATCAAAACGTTGCTCGAACGCCCTCACCCGTGCTCGGAATAGACCTAGCCGTGACTAGACAGGACGGAAACAAATGGATGACAACGCGGCAACGATATTTATGCTAGTCACAAGTATTTATCAAATTACTTACACCCGCGACTTTGTATTTTTAATATATTCAGAATTGATTAGTCTATATCCTTCTCTAAATCTCAGTTTACCTCTAACACAAATTTAATGTTGTTTAATTTAAAGGCTTAGTTATGAGATTATTACTTATTGCTTAGATTTGTTTAGAGTTATTATTTGTTGTATACTCTTTATACAAGCATATTAATTTTCATAGTGATATGTTAAACGGTATAAAAGTTTACGTGCTACAGCGCCATCTAGTCGCGAGTTATATAACTTACTATATTTATATTATAATATTCTCCATGAAAAAAACTTAGGGTTGCCAATTTTAATAGCGATATATCACTTTATACTCTTGTTTTTAACCATTCATAGATTCCGTAACAAAGCTTGTACAGTGTAAAGTTTCTATAACGAAATTTAAGAGACCCAACAATTTATTTGTTATAAAATTTCGTTATATAGACATCTTTCACAAAACTTTTATTTTCTCCATTTTCTATTGTACGGCTTTAGGTGTATTTCTTAGAAATATAAGCACCTCAAAGAATTAGTCAGAGTCTTTTGCAAACTTATAACACACACAAACAAAACAGATAACAAAAACATTAAATTTATTCTGTGCAGGTAATATGGTTAAAAGGATAGTTTACGACGTGAAATAAATATGGCATAATCAAAAATATAATATTAAGATTTTTTTTTTTAAATATGACTGTTTATCTAATTCAGATTTATATTCATTAAATAAAATAACCTTCAAAATAATATAGCGTGGCGACGGGTCAATGCAACGCGTCAACACTCCAACAGTCAGTCTGACCCGCCGCTATAGATATATCACATCAAAAACTAAAAAAGGATGATAACAGAAACTGATAATATCTACCGTATATATAAGTACATTTACTGACATCCAAATTAGAAACGCATCTCTTATGAGTTTTAAGGTAAATCGACCGAATTACTCCATTTTCAACGTTATAACAAGTTTTTCTTTATAAAAATCGACATTGTAAGAAGTTTAATTTATAAACAAAGCCGTAGATACTCTAACACATTGTTGTGGCTGCGGTATAAAATAGATGTCCAATAAAGGAGCAATCTATTTGTGGCGTTTGGAATGGACGGTGCGCGGCGGCAAGACCGCAACGAATATACTGCGTTGGTGTTACTATACAAGCAATACAGGTGTACGCTTCACTGTACCATACACAATTACACCTACATCTTGTATATTGCGATTTATGCGTAAAATGAACCTTGATACACTCACATATGAGATTAATAAACTGCAACATCGTTTAACTAATTACTGTGATTGTCACTACGCATAGAAGGCTTTTTTCTATCCATTATACTTTGCCTCGTTAGTTTTTGGTCGCTTTGATGATACAATAGCCATTTTACGATAACCCAATTATTTATTGCAATATACTTAGTCTGACCATAAATACTGTTACAATTAAAAATAAACAAAATATTACATTTGAATTTGGAATCTGTCATTTTTATATGATTATTCATTGAGTTTTCTCATTTTGGCGCCAATACATTGTACAATATTTTGCGATATTAAAATGGACTGGGGTGATAAAGAGAACCGAATCGCTGTGATTGCATTACATAAAGTAGGTATGGAGCCAAATGCAATATTTAGAACTCTCCATACGCTTGGTATTAGTAAAATGTTTGTGTACCGTGCTATAAATAGGTAAAATGAGACCTCCTCTGTTTGTGACAGAAAAAGATCTGGCCGTCCACGTAGTGTTCGTATGAAAAAGGTGGTCAAAGCAGTAAGGGAAAGAATTCGAAGAAATCCAGTTCGAAAAAAAAGATTTTATCTCGGGAGATGAAGATAGCACATAGAACCATGTCGCGTATTTTAAAAGATGACTTAGGACTTGCAGCCTATAAGAGACGTACTGGTCATTTATAACTGATAATTTAAAAAAGAATAAGGTGGTAAAATCGAAACAACTACTGAAGCGGTACGTAAAGGGAGGTCACAGAAAAATTTTGTTTACGGATGAGAAATTTTTATGCTCACCACTCTAAGGAAGCTTCCCAATTAGTCGACAGAGTGCAACGTGGGCACTATCCGACTTCAGTGATGGTTTGGTGGGGTATTAGCTATGAAGGAGTGACTGAGTGATACTTTTGTGAGAAAGGTATCAAAACATCGGCACAAGTGTATCAAGATACCATTCTTGAAACGGTAGTGAAGCTCCTTAACAGCACCATGTTCAATAACCAAGAATGGTCCTTCCAGCAAGACTCGGCGCCGGGTCATAAAGCTCGGTCTACGCAGTCTTGGTTGGAAACGAACGTTTCGGAATTCATCAGAGCTGAAGACTGGCCGTCGTCTAGTCCCGATCTTAATCCGCTGGATTATGATTTATGGTCAGTTTTAAAGAGTACGGCTTGCTCTAAACGCCATGATAATTTGGAATCCCTAAAACAATCCTTACGATTAGCAGTGAAGAATTTTCCAACGGAAAGAGTGCGTGCTTCTATTGATAACTAGCCTCAACGTTTAAAGTACTGTATTGCAGCCAATGGAGACGACTTCGAATAAGCTTTTTATATTTTAAATTGTTTTATATTTATGTATTAAACTAACACACTGTAAAAGAAATAAATGTTGTTTGCAATAGAATTTTTTTTTTCTTTGTTTCAGTATTTATGGCAAGATTAGATAATAATAATAGACTCAAACAAACCTGCGGGTATACCTCATAATATCGGAATTAATAATATATTAGCTTTTTTTAATAATTAAAAATTCTGTTACATTGTTAACATGCAACAGAGAACTGCAATAACAACTTTCTGTTAATTATTCGACAAAATTAATCGAGTCACTGTATAAACATATGATATCTAACCTATGTCACTATCGAGGTTTATGCTTTACCAAGTTACCAATATTTTTTGGTTTGTCTCATCTGTTTAAATTAAGCAATCCTTAGTTAAAACAAGTCATCTTCAATTAACTTTCTTTTTGTTTATACAGAACGGTATGGGTCTATACCTCACTAAATCTCTCCGTATATACACACGGGTATAAACCAGTCACAGTGACTCTGTTGTTTGTCACTTTTTCAGTTTCCAAGACAGAGAATGACTGCGATGAGTAGAAATTAATACCATTTGTCGTACTATAATAAAAAAATACATCAAACTTACAATTCAGTTTGAAATTCATTAGAAAATAACTAATCATCTTTTGACACATGTTATTATTATTATTAACAGAATAATGTTCAAGGATTTAAAATAAAAATAATTTCGTAATTATTCAGGACGGCGTCGTCCTGGATTTTTTTTGACAACCAATCTTCCAGATGATTATTGCCATTGTCGTGTCGGTTATAATGTTACAAGTGTCTTACGATAACTTCAGTGTTGTGACAAGATGGTGGCTCTTTTATTGTTTGAGCATCTCAGAATTCATCCTCCTTGATGTTAAATTTCATCCACTTCATTTATGCACAATGACCGAACTATATTACGTAAAACGCCATCGTTATTAGAAAATATAGAGTCAAGATGTTGACTACGCAAGATAATGAATAAAATATATAAACCACTACATGACAGACTAAGATCCCGCAAAAAACTCAAAATATTACTTGGAAAATAAGTAATTTTCTTTTGACATAAGAATAATGTAGCAAGATTTAAAATTAAAATAAAAACACCATCTTGCAATATTACACCTCATACGCGCATCCGTTGCACGCGTTCTATTTCTAAATATAATCGTTCCTACCCTCACCGCGGCTTCCGTTCAGGAATACGAAACGGAGTTTAACAAAACATTTGAACTATCGTTTAAAAATCAACTTTATTCGACAGATCATAAAGCGTCGAACTTAACGTTCTGGCTGAATGAAGTTATTCCAGAGTTATACGTTAACGTTGTGAAAAAAAAGCTAATCACCAGTAATGAATTTGATAAGGATGTAGTATGTTCTCTTTTACAACTTTTTCAGAATTAAAAACATAACTAACATCTGTGGCTTTATCTGTACTAACGTTTTTAACAATTCAGTAAATATTTATCTTAGCGAATTTTTGGTTTTAACCTTCTAGCTTTCTTTCGTATAATTTTTTTCAAAAGTTTAACCGTCCTTGGGAACATTTTAAAATACATACGAGTATATTGTTATCTATATTTAGGAATAATCATTATTACAAAAACAAATAACGTAGAGTATTATTACTAATTAACTTAAAATTGTAGATATAATTATTCTGCTGTTCATTATTAAATGTCTGTCATTATTAATTACAATGACAATAGTCCGTTGGTGTTATCGTAACATGCCAAAAAGGAAGCCTTATGTAACAAACAATGAGTGTAACAAAGACAACATGTTACATCACTCACACTCAAGCGTAAAGACACGGTACGTCATATGATTACTCATTTCGCTATCAATACAAAACTGTAGAATAATTGACAAAGGTTTGTAAGAAAAAGTCTTGTGAAATGCCAAAACTCCCTAAATACTATAGCATACTTAGAGATACCTAAGCAAGAAATTTGGGAACTATCTAATATGCGTTCCACCGAGTTGGCATGAAATGATTATAATTTAGGATCAACGTACAAAATACATCCTCATTAAGATCGTCCTATTTCAAACGAAATTGGTACGGAAACTAACCGTGTAACTACGTCAGGATTATTGTACATGAAGGTCGAATAGTATGATAATCCACTTTATAGTAAGTGGTCAACACTGACAATGCATTTTATGAATTGTCCGTCACTTTTAACTCATATATATGTATATTAATTTTGCGTATGAATTTACGCTCTACAAAATATATCGCCTTTAAAAATTATATTACTAAGTAACGGATAAAGACTTATCAACATTCATATGTACTAAATTACCTATACCTGTTATCTCCCTCTAACACATATTTATAATGCGTGGAAATAATGACAATATAAGTTATTTGAAAAGAGTAACAACCGCTTTTAAATCATGTTACATACGATTATAGCTCAGTAGATAGAGACTTCAGACACCACAACGACCGACATATTATAAGTTCAAATCGTTGGGAAGAAACCACAGACAGCGTCCGATGAAGGAATATGTTGTGATGAAACCACAACATGATGATAGAGTTTTTTCTAAGTTCGCCCCCCGCTAGCTACCATCAAATGGAAAACCTATCGCAAAGCATCTATTGGTGTGTTCCGGCAGCAACATTTGAGAGCCAGTCCCTCTAGGCTTAACGTGTTTACTGTCTACGAGCACATCGCTATATACATCACGTGATATTGTGGTCAAACATTAAAACATATAAGGTATAATAAAAATTAAGGCTGAACCATACATGGTGATTAGGGAGCATGTGATTTTATGAATAATATAATAAATTAAATAGACATTCTCAAAAGGTGATTAATGATTAAAATAAATAAACATCTCAATACATATATGTAACTTTCATTAAATGATATTGTACATTAACCCTTCAACCATATTTCTAATTATTCTGACGATCACAAATGAGCCAATAAAACATTGACAAAAAACAACACAAATATGAATTTTCTGTATTTAACCAACTATTCGTTTCCATGCGTTTTATTTTTATTTATTTTTTATTCCATTTGTTTTACATTACCCCGCCTTTAATCTTCATATTTTGTGCTACAAACCAAAAACTCATGTCAAACAAATTGTAGTATCTTTGTTACATTTCTTTGTCAAAATTAAACATAAAACTTTCACTTCGTTTTTTTTTTTTTTTTTTTATTGTAGCTCAGCAAAGTGACTGTACTGTGCCTGATGGTAAGCACAGTACAATCCAAAAACAATGGCGACCGCCGAAAGACATACTATCCATCGCCGGTCGCCGCTGTCATGCCGGCCTGAAAGCGTCCCAGTTAGGGACAGCCCCCCCCCCCCCTTGGTTGCTGGATATACACCGGCTGATCCCGGAACGCGACACGCCCAAACGTGCCACTATGGCGGGTGTTCGATCGTTCCATCGTTACGAAGTTTAAAATCAAAACATAAAAATGGTTTGATATTGAGGTCTCACAGCCAATTCAACAAAAATTGTCAAAGATAACTTCAGCGGCAAGGTTAGTGCAAACTTAACTTGTAACTTATTTATACGGCTAAATGGTAGTGTTGGCGTCACAATTATCTCGTTCGAAGCGTATAGTTAGAAACACACTGGCACACGATATGTTTCCAGTCGGTCCTCACAAGTATACATATACTTATAACATATGATTACTCGCCTCAGGATCGTGGTTCTATTAAGGCTGGTTCTTTATAACTATAGGCTGTTGATGGAATCTATACCTATTTGCTATCCCATAACATAAAATAAACGTTTAATAAGGAACTTCTCCATGCTTAACTGCATGAAGTTAAAAGTTGACGCGGTGTTTAAATGATCGATCGCCTTGCTGTCCAGCGTGATAAATCACTTCCCACTTACTTACACGTACACAGATTATGAATGAATGTTACTTTATTTAATAGATGCATTTCTACTCACGTCCGTTCTCGGTCACATTCTTATCAGAGCAACTGATTGCTGTTACCTACGTGTTTTTGGTACTCGGAATTCTGATTTTCTTTACAAGTGTCTCGTAAAATAGTTTTTGTAGTAGCAAGGCATAATAACGACACTACTCCTGATGATCAACATAGTACAGTCCAAAAGCCAACGAAAAATAGACAGTACCGAAACACGACAAAAAAAAAGAGTCACTGTGACAGATTTAAGGCATGTGCAAAATAGTCACGACCCAATTGAGTACACATCCTACAAATTCGCTTGGATACTGGATATATGTAAGGCGCACTACAAAATTCTGGAATGATTAAGAAATAGTTGTGTGTTCATGCGCGGTAGAAATGAATCTTAGTATTCTGATTGATTTTCAATATTTTGTATACTATTAACAATGTGAACATTTTTTTTAAATATTTTTATACAAATATGTGGCCAGTGTCGGAAATTCTTAGTTTGTGCTATGTATACTAATAGATCTGGGAACGCCACACGACTGAGTGTGCCATTACGGATGTCGCAGCTAGTGTCTGGTGATTTCGATACATTTATTTATACATATAATAAGAATGTAAATCGAACGTGCCTGTACTTTTTAGATTTTTGTGACAAAAATTGCTGCCGGTATCTTGGAATAAGTAATAAAATACATTTCAATCATTTTTAGAAATGTCTGCACTGTTTGTTTTAAGATGCGTCACCGCTAAAATACTGCGCTCACGATAAAACCTCAGGAGTAACATTTAGTCTTGGTTTCACTAAAATCGGTCCACTCTATCAAAAGGTATTGTAATTTTAACGACGACGCGACTTAAGTACGAGAGGAAAGTAGATAAGTAAATAAATGGACTTAATAATACATGCAGATGATTTTATTAGTCACTATTTTATTACATTAGGTTCCACGCGGATGGAGTCGCATGCACGGTTAGTTCGGAAATAATTGTCATCAACAGTCATTTTTTTCTTTTTTTATGTACACCCGCATTGATGCATTGTTGGATTATTTACAGGTATAAAAACAACGCTTTAACAAACTATAGTACCAAAACTCAACAGTACAAGATTACCGTATCACGCGTAGTTACCTAAAAATATTTAGTCATGAAATGGGACATACAATGTTAAATGTCATCTCCAATTGTGAAGCCGCTCTGTGGAGTTAAGTGATGTGGTTATAAAATGATGGATTGCGTCGCCGAGTGACTCGCTGATGTACGATTTCCCAACGCCTCGGACAATGTACACATATCATAAATATTAATAACCACGAGTATCAATAACTTAGTAAGATATGTTACTGAATGGTGGCTGGCCTCTTCACTGGCCTGATGATAATTACCAGATAAGATACTGAATTCCTGAAGCTTGGTCTTTAATGATTCGCAAGATCTGATACTGTAAATTACTCGAACTTTCGCTGAAAAGTTGTTGTGGTTTATTGTTAGCTGAAATATATTTTCATCTCTATAGTTATTACGCACAATACTTTTTGTATTTTTAAATATCAGCATAACGGAAGGAATCCTCGGATTAAAGCATTGACAGTAAAGTTAAGCTCTGCTACATTCGCACTTTATAATTTTCACCAGTTAACAGATATTGCCACTGCTAATTGCTATGGTCGTCTATTTCGCTTACCTGTGAGCTTAAGTCTTACGCTATTTAACTATGGGGTATAGTTGCAGTGATAAATAACATATTAATATTATTAAAGGCGTAGTATGACTAATTTACAATTCGGGACTTCACGTATAGAATAGACTAAGTTCGAGGAATTTAATGTCTTAACCTTACCCTCCCAATACATCCTCGATAATTTAGATCCTCGAGAATTGTCGTTTGATTTTTCAATAAATGATAAGTTCTTGATAATAGTATGGTGATATCGTTCTCTGTTTTTGTAAACGTTTAATTTAAAAATCTGTCACCAATTTCCAATCGGAAATGCGGTCCTCTTTTTAAGTTAGTATGAAGTCGTTTCGAGCTTGTATCTAACATACGTTCTGATTGTGGTAAAATAATTATCTAAACAAGATAAAGGGTGATGAAAAATCGAAATTAACTTTCTTCCCTAATTTGTACCTATAAAGATGGACGTCAGTAAATCTGATATAGATATATTGGAACATCATTAAACGACCATTGTAAAAACCGGTTTTTATTTTATCCATTTTACTGTAAAGCTGTGTGTTGCTATTAATTATTTTAATGAAAACGAAATCTGAAGCCTTATCAATTCACAAACGATTTGATTTCGATCATTTTCTTATTTGAGGAACACGCGAAAGGAAGACTCGCGAGTGAAACGAATACCAGTGAATCATGAATACAAAACGAAACTGTTTTAATGCAAGATGTTTTAACATGAGCAGCGCGTGCCGCGTAAATTATCCTCACACTGCTTATTAATCACTGCTATGCCACGGCGGGATGCGGACGCATAAAGTAATTTGTAGTGCGTTGTTGTTCTCTGCGACAATGTTCTGATCGGTCCACATAATTATATGTTTCGCAAAAACAAAACGATTTTGAAAATGTCTTAATTCCGTTTTCAACACGGCAAATTCAGAATATCAAGGCGAAACTTCTTTTCTATCTCTTAAATTTTTTTATACATCTATCGCATGTCGCATTACAGCCGGCTGTGGAGTAGGGGTAAAGTGAAAGGCACTCAGCAAAGTAGCCAAAGCCTATTAGTATGGCGGCACACATGGCTCAATTCAAAATGATACAATGATTTAAATAAATATTGTGTCCAGTTTTTAACATGCGTCTATTATCTGAATGATTGTATTTATTATAAACTAGCTGACCCGTGCAACTTCGTCTGCACCAAATCGGTTATCATTGTATTTTTAAACGCGAAAAATTTTAATAAACCTAAAACCTTATTGGAGCCACACCTACGGTTTCCAATTGTGAATCCAAACTATCAAGGGACTACTTATTCAAACATATACCCAGATGGTATGTGAGAAATATTTTAAAATAAGCGTACAACCCGTTTGTAGCATCATCTACCGGGTTCAATTAAAATAAAAACTAACCTACATATATTAGCGGTAATGTGAAAAAAAGCTTTAGAGGTATATGGATCCCCAGTTTCTAACGAAGTTCCTTTCCCTTTTTTGTAGACGTTTACTATACAGTCAGCAGAGTTTACATTATAAAATATTAAGTTGGTAGACTTAAATTGTAAATTAAACCATAAAATATATTCATAAAATAAATAATGATAAATGAAACACTGAATGATATCATAACTATTTTCAACTTGTATTAAAACTTTTTCACACTCCATTGTATTGAAGAAAAATATAAATGTTAAAAGGATATGAGCCCGATGCGTCAAATGTCACTTGCCTGTAACTATTTGCCTAAGAGCTAGTGACGGTTTCGACAAAGAATTTCAATAAGCCAGTTTTTATATATCTTTATGTTCTTCCGAACAACGTGTGGACTACCTGGCTGCCGGTAAACGTTGCGTTTATTAGTGCATATCACACCTTTACAGGCAAAATATTCATTTTTATATAAGTTTTGAATGTTTTGTTTTTTACTAACTTTGAAACGTTACTAAAACATGAAATTATTATTGCCAGACATTTTTGTTATTAACAATAATGCGCCCGATGCTAATTTTTTTGTAAATAAAATAAGTATGTTCAAAGCATGTTAAGATAGCTGTAATTTTAATATTATTATTATTTTTTTAATGAAGGCTTAGTCGCCTGCGCAACTATATAACAATAAGAATGACAATAAACTTAACAATAGCTTATATTTTGTACAATTCTTTGGCATTTTTCGAAATGGGGTCAGGCAATAACGAATTGTACAAACCAGTGTGGAACGAACCAGAAGCATTAAGCCGAGATCTAATATCTTCGCTTCGAACACATTCTGCTAGGACGCTTGTCGTGGACACTACTGTAGACGTAGGTAGCGGTAGGAGGTAGAAGTTAGTGTGTAGCACCGAGAAAGCACTAAGCCACGGTTAACAAAAATTGCCTAAATTACTTTTGGTAAAGTCAGCTATCTGCCAGTGAAAGTTATCTGAAGATGGATCGAACCGTTTTGAAGATAGCACTGCGGGCGAAGCCACGGTTAACAGCTAGTATAAACTAAAATTGCTTTAATTACTTTTTATAAGGTCAGCTATCTGCCAGTAAAAGTTTCGTGAAGATCGGTTGAACCGTTTTGAAGATAGTACTGCGGGCGAAGCCACGGTTAACAGCTAGTCTAAATTAAAATAGACTAAATTACTTTAAATGATATCCGCTATCTGCTGGTGAAAGTTTTGTGAAAATCGGTCCAATCGTTTTGGAGATAGCACTGCAGACGAAGCCGCGGTTAACACCTAGTCTAATTTAGAGTAGCCTAAGTAACCCGCTGTAATTTTAACTATCTGTCAGTGAAATTCCTGTCAAAATCGGTCCAGCCGTTTCGGAGATTACCCGGAACAAACAGACAGACAGATAGACAGACCGACAAAAATTTTAAAAATTGCATTTTTGTTATCAGTAGCGTGTATACTTTCGTACCCAAGCAGTAAAAATGTTTTATTTTGATATTACATACAGACACTTCATTTTTATTATATGTATAGATATAATAGATATATTTTATTCAGCCTGTACATTAAGTTAAGGTTACTATGGGGCTGATATGGCCAAAAAAAGCCCCTAAATATGTAAAAAAAAAGAAAAATTTATAGTTGGATATCTTGTCTACTATTGATTTCCTATTATCGATCCCATCTTCCAATTACTAATTAAGATTAAAAACGCTATTTTAATACCCTAAGTCTGATAATTTTCCGAAAGTTTTCAGTTAACGGTCCGAAAAAAGTTTAACTTACATCGTGGTTTCATAAAACCACACTTTTTTTAATTACTAGTAATAAGCAAACCTTACCAAATAGGTCAGCTGCAAACTAAAGCTGTTTTGTAAATTACATACACACATTACGCTTTTGTAGCGTCAATAAATGAAAACACGACCTGACGTATACGCAACATAAAAACCTTTCACACGCGACCAAATTAATGAGCTTAATAAAGACTAATATTGTTTTATGTGTGCGAACACTACGAAAACAGTATTTCCTTTGCATTTCTTGATGTGAACCAGCCAATCAAACGAAATAACTGCGTATTATGATAACATTTAAAACAAAACAATTTTAGCATTATGGTGTATACTAAAAATGCATCATTGTAAGTACTGTGAGCGTGCCAGCTTTATTTAACCGACTTAAAATAAAGTATGCCGGTGAAGCTGTAAAGGCCTTGACAAGACAAGAGCGTAGTCAGTTCGAAAAAAGTCAGATCTGCCTTTATATATGTATTAGAAAAAAAATCCCATGAATAAGTTTATAGATAGAAGTAAGAACAATGTCAATTTCCGTTGCCGCTTTGCTCTCATGAAATAGGTAATTCGAGATGCGGTGTTGCAATAGTTTAAGTAGGTACTGAAATAATAATGAAAGCACATTACTCAAAATGTCGCCATAAGTATGTGCATTTCATGTCCCCATCCGTCCTTAGCGTTGAGTATAAATAACCCTTTCTCATTGTAACATTACTGTAGTGACCGTAAGCAAATTTAATGTTATTATTGTTCATGAAGCTAAATTAAAAAGACATTAGTAGCTATACCTTTCTTTTTCCATCATTTTAACTACGATATCGCTTTATTTTAAGGGAACAATGTATCTGAGGATGGTAAATTATGCAATAAGCGTAGAAATGGGACCGAGTCCCGAGTGCAGGTGTTAAAACACATCGATAATTATTTAGTCATAGACTTTGACCTTGGTGATGTAAGATAATTAGGGTAACATTAGAAAAAAAGCCATGGAATAATTATGAATTCCCGTGCTACCATTAGATCTTCAACCTGAAAATTATTAGTAAGTTTTGTTATAAGATGAAGAAGTTGTTTTATTATCGAAAACGTAGTCTTCATCACTAAAGAAATTTATTCCATAAAACAAAGGAAAACATATGCATCGCGTATTTATTTCAATCGTTTTATGTAAACCTAAACCTAATTTTATTTTTTTATTTCCTCCTCCCATTAAAGATGAATTCTCAAAAACGTGAAGTACCTACTAAAAGTTAGACAATTTCTATTTCGGACTATAGATAAAGATTTATATGTCGTTATTTTCTATATAACGCAAATTTTGATGCTACGTTTTCATTTAACTCACTTACCGTACTAATTTCCAAAAAACATCTTTTAATATGATTATACCTATTACTATTTTAATATGATTTAATTAGAGTAATAGTAGATTCTAAATAAATTTGCTTTGCTTTACTGAATTTGCCAATAAGGACTTATTTTTATAATATTCACAAAGACAGCAACATCCGTAGAACGAAACCTCATAACACTCTGTTACTCAACCCACATAATAACCTTTTCATTTAAAGAATATTACAATAAGAATAGAGCCCCGCCCACAGCTCGCCTTTTATATTACTTGCAATATTAAATTTAATGCCCCAAATCCGCTGTCGAGATTGTGTCGCGACAGACGGACGGAGCGTCAACTCGTGAGCTCCTTTTGTATAGACTTGAATGAGACTTAATGTGACGCAAAAAAAATGTCGGTTTTGACTTACCGGCTCGTTTCCATTGTGTCAATACGATTTTTACTCCTGATACACAAGCGTATTTATTTAAACGTTTATACATTCTTCGATAAAATACGGATTTCTAAAATTGTTTTAATCCATGTTAATAACACGACTGTGCAGGATTCTCTCGCCAATCTACTTCGGCAGCAGAGTACCAGTGCTTGTGTTGCAGGTTTCCGGTGTGATTTGGGAAACGTGGGATTGCAAGATTGTTACAAGACGCATATCGACTCATTCTCCAAGAGTGAAACCCCACATAGCATAGCACATTCAATTAACTCATTTAAGGCATCTGCCATTTTGATGTTGAATATACATACTTATAGATTGCTTGGTATAGGTAGATTGCATGTACGTTGGCTATTTTATAACATAAAAAAATAGTAAGTTGCAAAAATTATCGTAGAGTTTTCCCTATAATATGAGGGAGACATGTAGAGATAAATAAATGAAAATGCAATTATTTGCATTATTAAAAAAATGCAGGTTATATGCGATCTATTTCACTATAAACAGTACTGTATAGATAAACCGTAATAACATAGGTATTAGAACTTGCATTAAATATGGCTATGTTTTCTAATATCGTATATTTTGTTAATTATAAATACACTAGCGGGCCCGGCAGACGTTGTCCCGCCCTAACTATAAAAAAATCTTTGACAAATTATATACCAAAATCTTCCTCATGAATCACTTTATCCTCTGGTGAAAACCGCATGAAAATCCGTTCAGTAGTTTTTGAGTTTATCGCAAACAGACAGACAGACAGACGCGGTAGGGGGCTTTGTTTTATACTATGTAATGATGTATAAATGAACTCGTACAAGCGATGTAACCATGAACGTGCACTTGTATCAATTCTGTAGTTGAAAGGATGCCCCTGTTCCATCATTCACATTGGTGACAGAGATGGTTTAAAGTAACATAAATAATATATATACAAAATAAGTTTGGACATACAATTCGGTCACTCGCCAACATATTCATCGGTAATTATTTTAATTATTTCTCCACAGATATTGATACACGTGGAATTATAAGCTTAAGAATAGCTACAATAACACTTATTTCACACTGCGTAAGTAAATTCAAGGGTATTCAATGACATAATGTTTAAGATCATTAACTAGATACTACTGATTCTGAAATTACGTGCACAAAACCTAGTAGTCGCTAATTGTTTATATACATTGAATATCCGAAGTCCGAAGCTCAAAGGGTTTATATTAGCAGTATCTATTTTATAATTATCCTGACAACAACCTGTAAGACACGAAGACTTGGAACGGCTGGGAATATTGCATCATCCTTTGCATATAAGTCTGGGGTATTTTGTCATTCAATGAAGTTAAGTACATATAATTTTTAGAATCGTTTGTCATTGATGCCATAAGCTACAATTACTAACTGTACTATTGAGATGCTTTTTAATAAGTTACAGTGTTTGACCACAACATCACCTGACTTTAAATGATAATGAAGTCCAAATGATACGCACGTAAAACTTATAAACATAGAAAGGGACTAGCTTTCAATTGCAGCTACCGAAACACATCTACAAGTACCTGACAACAGATTTTCATATTATGGGTGAAAGCCATTCAGGTGGGTGTAAGCACCTTAATTTTGAGAAATTCTGTCCATATCTACAATAGTAAATAAAATCTATATCTTGCTTTGTTATTAAAAAGCTTCCGAATTATAGATATGATCATGCCACAACAAAGAACTCTCTGTTTACTTCTAGTGTAATTTACGGAATCGTAGTACAACGCGAACGCGCTCAACCAACAAAGAAAAATGTTTTACAGTAGCTCTTAAGATGTCACAATATGAATGGGGGTTAACGCGCCAATTGTTTGCCAATACAACGCTCCTCGGCCCGCCTTGATCACAATATTGTGATGTGTATTGTGCTGCGTCCTGTATTGTTGTTCGCACACATTTAAATTAGGGGTGACGCACTGAAAATGTTTAATAAATAGAAAATAATATCTTTGCAATATTCAAAACTATCGATTATTACATATTCAAAATAGTAACAAGATACAGCTGTGTTACATATGCTTTCCTATTTAGACGGTATAGCGCATTGTATACCATTGATTCTAAACCTAAAACCACCTAACCAATCCAATACAACATGGTATTGTATAACTAATTTTTGTCAATTTACATACTATGCCTTCATTCGGATATCCAAAATGGCGGCCCTCAAATATAACTTAGGTAGATAGATATCTTCGGTGACTCATTGCGTAATTTCAAGGAAAAGGCATTATTGTTGCTGAGTGGCATAGATTAAGTTCCTAACAATTTATAAATTAATATCTTTATGTGTGTTTTTGTTTTGATTTTGTGCTTTTGATTCTCTATACTGAGTATTTTCATTTTATTTTTTTATGTCATAGCATGCAAACGAACAGGAGGGTCACCGGAAGTTAAGTGATCACCACCGTCCATAGACACTAACAACACCAGGGGAGTCGAAAGTGTGTTGCCAGCCTGTGTTTGGGGGGAAGGGAGGGAGAAGGGAGAGAAGAGGTGGGGGGAAGGGAGGTGGGCCTCCGGCGCTCTTACTGACCGAACGAAACGAAACAATGCAAACACTGTTACTTCACGTCGGTTTTCTGTGAGAGGGTGGTACTACCCCGGGCGAGCCGGCCCATTCAGGCTGACAACCAGTAATAGCTTCAGCGTGGCTCTACCACCTACTATGCATTATTATGCGATAATTCCTTATGTAATATTTTTTTAATGATCCTATCAGCTTATTTTACTTTATACTCTATCTTTGTATGTAATATTTTAATTGAAAATATCTAACGTGTTATATGTCGTGACAAATTTTAAAGGCCAAGGTCCATATAGATTGATCGTATATAGTATTTATTCATGTTTGGTGCATTGATCACTAGCTGTCCTAAATAAATAAATAACTAAAATAAATACGTCGACGTGTTAAAACGACGTCAGTAGCAGCCCTACAGGTCGTGACACAATCCGTGCATTTAATTGAGTGTGAATACGATAAAAGGAACGATTTTATCGATTGTCACATCACTAAAGTGAAATTATGTGTCAAATTGACATTGAAAGCATGTCACGGACACTTTATCCGCAAGTCGATCGGGGGTTTCCTGCTTTTAACAATCTGCTATAACATTTTACTCATGGCTTTACCTGCGTATTTGGGTAAGGCGGGCAAAATACCCATTTATAACACAAAAATTTCATAGTAACTTTTTTTGTTACGATAACGTCAATGTAACACCAAAATAACCCAATTTTTGAAGTAAAAACTTCTTTCGGCGCGTTGAATGGTATTTTTTTGGCAGGAGATAAACTTATGATTTCGCGTCACGACATGCTAGTAAGCGTAACCGACCGTATTGCGCTTGCGAGGCTTGCATCAGACCAGCGACCTGTGTACATCTAATATTTATGTTTTGTATTGAGCTTGTGCTGCCCATCATATGTTTAATTAATTCAAAAACTGTATAAAAATATATTTAACTATCGTTAGAAGTGCCAACAGATGTTAAAATCTGATGATATTAATAATTTCAATTTACAAATTATGAAATTTAAATAATTCATACTATAATTAAGTTAAAAATTCAAAAGAGAACACGGATATTCCATTGGGTTGAGTTTTCACTTCTGTTGGCAGTCCTCATGACTGCTTCGAACTTTTTTTTGTCTTTGCTTAATATATAAGTTTACGACATTCCTAACGCAAAAGCAAACAATTATGGTATATTCTGTAAAGAATATATAACCCGTAATATTTAATATTTTCGCAACATAATCGTTACATAGTATAAAACAAAGTCCCCTACCGCGTCTGTCTGTCTGTCTGTTCGCGATAAACTTAAAAACTACCGAACGGATTGTCATGCGGTTTTCACTGGTGGATAGAGTGATTGATGAGGAACGTTTTAGTATATAATTTGTCAAGGATTTTTTCATAATCAGGGCGGGACAACGTCTGCCGGGCCCGCTAATTACTTATAATTAGAGTTAATTATTGAATGCGGTTTACGTTAAAATTAACTAACTTAAAAAAATCTTAAATATAACATTTTATGTACATAAACAACGTAGTATTTTTGTCTAAAGTTAGGAATTCTAAGTAGCATTTCACTTTATATTTTTATTAGATAATAAGTTTATTTATCAAGTATAGTTTATGATTTAGGAAAGCTTGCGAAATAATCACTACGCAGATTTCAACCATCAGTTAACTTTAACCGTTATTCTACAAAAAATTCTACATGTTATATTCCTCCATATTTATATCATTGGTGGGAAACGAACATGCGGGTCACCTGATGGTAGGTGATCACCACCGCACATGGCCACCTGCGACACGAGGGGAATCTCAGATGCGTTGCCGGCCCTTTAGAAGGAGTAGGCTCGTTTCTTAACTATTGCAAATTGTAATGTTCTGGAAACGTCGCCGCTGAATTTATTCCAGAGAACTGTCATACGAGGAATAAACGCACGTGAGAACCACACAGTACACGAATTCCAACGATCGAGATGACACTCAATCTTATAATTATATGTCTACTAGCTATACCCGCATATCCGCAAGCGTTTTTTTTTAATTGTATTAAAGAAATATAACATTGTGAGACCATGCACAATTATAGAAATGCTCTTTAAAAACAATTATAAGTACGACACGCACGTCACTTACAGAAACATGTAACGTATACATTAGATGTATAAATACTAACAGTGTGCCAAATGAGGGTTATCATCAGCAACATATTTGGAATCTTAACCCACCATATAACTACCTTAGTGCTCACTTATCCAGTATAAGGAAATAATCAAACAATGACTTAAAGATATTATTATAATGATATAATGTGCCCATATTGTCAAATAGTAATATGTTTATGGTCTAATGTCTTATTAGAACGACCCCTTCTATCTTGAAAATTACTATTAATGATTATAATGTTGAATTGAAAACAATGAATGAGCTGACGTCTTGAAATCTTGCATAAATATAAATCAAGATATGAAACTTTATATCTGTCTAAGCAGTTTTTAATATTCGACAATTTAAATAGTGCTCATTGAACTCGATACAATAGTCTTATATGTTACTATGGTTATTGAGTTACGTAGACGAAAGCGCGGTGATTTAAAAAAAAAACGGCCACCAAAATGTCCAGAAAGACAATATAATTCAAATTACATACATAAATACAGATATATGAATTTCAATTATATTTATTCTTGGAGTCCAACAGTACAACGCATGTCTTACGTACATGTTTACAGTGAACAACATATTTTTTGCTAAATTTCATGCAGGCGAAGTCGCCGGTTACAGCTAGTCTAAATTAGAATAACCTAAATTACTTCTTATAATGTCCGCTATCTGCCAGTGAAAGTTCCGTAAAAATCGGTCGAACCGTTTTGGAGATAGCATTGCCGACGGAGCCGCGATTAACAGCTAGTCTAAATTAAAATAGACTAAATTACTTTTTATAATATCCGCTATCTGCCGGTGAAAGTCTATTAAAAATCGGTTGAACCGTTTCGGAGATAGCACTGCAGGCGAAGCCACGGTTAACAGCTAATCTAAATTAAAAAATACTAAATTACTTGTTATTATGTCTTTCTTCTATCTGCCGGTGAAAATTCCGTGAAAATCGGTCCAACCGTTTTAGAGTTAGCATTGCGGACGAAGCCGCGGTTAGTAGCTAGTCTAATTTAAAGTAGCCTAAGTAACCCGCTGTAATTTCAGCTATCTGCCAGTGAAATTTCTGTCAAAATCGGTCGAGCCGTTTCGGAGATTGCTATTGCAAAATGCTATTTTGTTATTACTTACAGACACTTCATTTGTATTATATGTATAGATGTCAATGATCATTGATAAACATATGAATTCTTCTTTATAATCGTATAAAAGTCGTACCTATTTCAAACTGGAGATTATAATTTTATCCGTGTCCCAGAGAATACATTTTAATACGATGAAGTTATGAAAAAGTCAACCCAAGAGAACACGGGTCGCGTTAATTGGGGTTGATTCGGTACCAGATTATAAAATGTCCAAACACGTACAATAGGTATTTAAATCTGACAATATTTCGATATAGGATAGAATGTAGGATTGTCACGCGATAGGCGTATTACATGTAAATATTGGAATAAGCATTTGTTATTCTAAGTAACCCGCGAGCGTTAAAATATTATACGGTGTTGGAGTCTGATACTTCATTGACCAGTTGTTTATATATTCTGTATTAATATAAGCGATAATAGTTTCGTCATAGCAGGTTCAGTAGAGGAATACATTGTATTCTCACCATAGCATGGGACTAAGGTTTTTTTAGATTTACCTATTTAGCTATGACTCTCAAGTTCAGAATCTGCAGTCAAGCCTATATAAGTGTGTTCCAGCAAAATGCAATTCAAAGTCAATACTGCTTTGTTTAGTATGTTAGCATCATAGGCCACATGCTCATTTAATATCAGATATAACTGTAGTCAACCATTAAATAAACTTAAACAGTGGCGAGGCATTTGAGCCTAACTGGGAGTTATCACCCATCATTAAAGGAAAAAATCTACCATAATGGCTTAGTTATACACATTGCGTTTTGTGATTAAGGTATGCACAATTTTATATTATTTTTTTATATTTTACTAGCGGGTCCGGCGGACGTTGTCCGGTCTGATAACAAAAAAAACCATGACAAATTATATACCTTAACTATCCTCATGAATATTTTTATTTACTGATGACAATGCAACCACATGAAACTCCGTTCAGTAAGTAGTTTTTGAGTTTATCGTGAATAGACAAATAGACAGACATGAGATAGACGTGGCAGAGGACTTTGTTTTATAAAATGTAGTGATAAGTTTTACAATTTGACCAATATCGCATCTGATATTAAATAACGATGTACTCTAAGCTGGTAAATAAGCTAAACCTAGAGGAGGCTGGCTCTCAGGCGCAGGTGCCGGGACACACCAACACGTTTTTGACGACAGATTTTCAATTTGAGGGTAGTAGCTAGTCAGGTTTGTAAAAAACTGTACCACCATACAAATACGACGCAATAATGACAACCATAAAAGATCTACTAAGTAGGTTATTAGGTAAGTACTCAATAGATTCATCCATTGGGCCGTGAACGCTCCGGCGCGTGGACATTGTGGATTACAATATAATAATGGCAATAAAAGATAATAATGAAGGCGCCATAAAGGAAATAATCTCAATGAAAAACATGTAATTAATGTAAACTAACATAACGTAGCAAACGTATAATATGCAATAGTTAACTACAATAATAATAATAATAGTTTCTCACACTTTAAACGATTTTTGACAAGACTAATAAAATTAACGACACCAGAAAAAGGTGCGGATCAAAAGTCTGCAGAAAAAAAAGAAAAATCCATCAAAGATCAACATAATTCATTCAGTATAATGTACCTATTAAAAATATAGTATACGAATTCTTTCACAACACACCTTTTATTATTCAGACAATTTCCGTACTAAGAGCAGTAGATGCCGAGCTTCATTTACATATTTAGACGTATGTATAGGGGATCTGGTTAACTTTGATTACGCGATTAGCGTACCGAAGGGCCTCAGGGACTAGGACCACGCGGCTGTGGATAATTTGTCCCTCGTATTTAACACGGATTAACCGAGTGTTAGGAATAGCTGTGTGTGTGAGAGAGAGAGAGAAAGTACTTATATAAATATATATTGATATTATTAAAGAGAGGATATACAACTCTGTTCAAGACATGTGAGGTAATAGTAATGACGTAGTGATTGAATGCTACATACTTGTCCCAGACAATAAGTCTAATTTGACTAACCATCCCACCGTCTCAGATCATACCGTCATTTAACATCAGCTGAGATAGTGGTGAAACACTAAAAAATGTCGGCAACCTTTAAGACCTATCGCTACGAGATAATCGCCAAATTCATCTCTCATCTTAGTACTTCCAACCAAATATTTCGTACAAAATATAAAGCGGATATTAAAACCAATAACAGTATAAAACCGCGCACGTCCGTAACTGCATTATTATATCCCTCCCTCCCCAACGTCAACTCGCAACCCCCACTTAAGGGTAATTAGCAGAATCCCCAACGTACGACATGCGATTGTAATTTGATTAATCGCCGTTTCGTAGTAATTTACAATTACTGTTTTTATATTTTATACCGTAATTTGCTGATTTTTTTTCAGTTCGACTATAGTGATCTTATTTAATGGCTGATTAGCGTATATATAGTACTGTATGGTGATAGATAGACAGAAGGTAGCAGGTATCAGTTAGCTATGGATACCAAGCCCTATGACTAAGACTTGACCTGTGTTGTACAACTGACAAAGGGGTTAATAAAATCTAATTAAAGCTTCCATTGTCATCATTTTCTTACCCTTATCTCGCCTAAGTAGAATCAGCATAATATGTTTTCCTCTTCCAGTCTTCCTTGTCAGATGTCGTCGCATTATTCACACCTTTTTCGGTCTTCCTTTATTCCCATATTCATCCACTTTCATGCTCAAAATTTTTCTCGTTACATGGCCTTTACTTCTTCTCATAATAGGGCCGTACCATACCAATCTATTACTCCTTAACTTCTCTGTCACTGGTTCCATTTTGAAACTGCTTCTGATATACTCATTTGTAGTCTTATCCATTCTATTACATCACACATCCATCTTAACACTCGCATCTCTGCCGCATGTAATATTTTCTCATCCGTCTCTTTCGTAGCCCAGCACTTGAATTTATATAACATGACTGATCTTATTATAATGTAAAGCTTCCATCAGTTTCCACATAGCTGTAAATTATTAGTACCACATGCTATAGTGGTGATATCCAGACCCACCAATACCTGTGTCTACTATACCAACGTAACTGACGACGCAACTAGTAGGTTCAACCACTGTGCCGTGTGCTCCACGGTGCAAGAAATCGTGTTTTTTTCTTTCTTTCAGTATTTATCGTAAGACTAAGTATAATACTTTTATTACAATAATAATAATACTAGTGGTTCAATGTAATAATAATAATAGTTAAGTATATTAAAAATAATAAGTCTTGTTGACTGTATAAGCTGCACTACATTTAAAACGATTTTTCCGTAATAAAACAAACGAAACCGAAAAAAAGTGCGGACCAAGAGTCTGCAGAAAAAAAACTTTGAGGCAGTCATAAGGACTGCCGACAGAAGTGAAAACTCAAAACAATGGAATAACTGTGTTCTCTTTTGAATTTCTAAATTAATTACAATCTGAATTATTTAAATTTCATAATTTGTATATTGAAATTATTAACATTAGTATGGTTTTCACGTCTATGGGCGCTCCGAGCAACAAGTATATACATTTTTATACAGTTTTTGAATTAATCAAACATATGATGGGCTGCACAAGTTGTATACAAAATATCAATGTTACCTCTCACAGGCGTGCTAGTTTGACGCAAGCGCAATACGTCACGAGCATTTCGGTCACGCTCCACCATGTCGTTGAAGCGAAATCAAAAGCTTTTCTCTTGCCAAATTCTGCTCAATACACGTAAAGAAGTTTTCACTTAAAAAATTAAGAAAATGAGCATTGCAGTGTAACCGGAACTGCAATGTTTACAGCGTCGTGCAGCGTCCACTGTCATTGCACCGGGATGCGGTTAACGCCCGTCGTTAAACATGGTTAACGAGCAGCCTCGGCTTGCCTGCACAACTACACACGGTCTTTACGGGCGTCGAGCCGTGCCTACCAATAATTCAATACGACTAACAGATTAATGTATTATAGTGTTAACTGCTTGTAGTAAACGTATTGACAGAGAGTTTTGATATGAAGCATATAGATAAATCCTTAGTTAA
The DNA here is from genome assembly GCA_036509395.1 of Antheraea yamamai. NCBI lineage: Eukaryota > Metazoa > Arthropoda > Insecta > Lepidoptera > Saturniidae > Antheraea > Antheraea yamamai. The sequence goes on along the minus strand of AP028434.1, from coordinate 19,619,855 downwards.
TAATGTAAAAATACTTAACATAAAACTGATTAGTACCTGAGATTTCTTTCTAATGAAACTGGTTTATATTTCATGATAACTGTTTTATTTGGATTAATATGACCTGTCTTTTATTTTTTCACTGTAATTATACTCTAACTACTCAACTGCTATAACCATCATTTATAAAATATAAGTTCCTGCATTAAATGTTCTAAAAATTCATCTATCTGTTTATAACACACTCAATTTAGTTCAGCCGATTATTCAAGATAAACAAATAGAGGAGAAAAAGATGGGGAAGTGATTAGACAATCCAGGGAAGTTGTTCATCCGTAATGGCAATGTGTATCGATAAATAGACTACCAAACTGTGAAGTTAAACACTCGACCGCACCTAATTATTGTGTTTTATTGTAGACTGTGTTTACGCTTAATGTAAACAAGGCCAGTGATTGCTCCGTCATACGGGATGTCATAAACGCTTGCATGATGCTGCGGCTTAGTGGACCACCGTCGGAGTATCATTCACCGTTTAACTCTATCAGCTTTCTGTATTAAGTCTTTAGTAACAGTTCAACATAATTCAAATACTAGAAACAGCAATAAATTGGTTATTCCATATTTCGGACCCACTAAGATCATAAACAGTTTTTTGGGTAATAAATAGCGTTAGGTTTTATGACCAAGTCCCAAAGCACATTACCGATATGTCGGATAGTAAGTTCAAGTACCATGTCAAGCGGCGTTTAACATATCTAAAGGTTATTTATAGGGGATTCAGTATGTGAACGATGGTGACATCTGGAAGTGACATACCTCTCTGTGCATCCACTAAAATCGAATGTAACTACAAATATATATGGAATTTTATAAAATATGATAATACGTCTGCCACCAGTGACAGAGAAAATGTGGAATAAAAAATTCGCATGGTATGAGCATACCATAAGGCGAGATGAAAATATGTAACTAGAAAAAAATTAAGTATGAAAGTGACGGATATAGGAGTAGACGAAGACCGAAAAAGGTATGGACGGATTGTGTAAAAAATGATATGTGTATGAAAGGTGTGAATACTGAAATGAAATCTGGTAGGTGAGAGTGGAAAAGGAAAACATTTTGTGCCCATTCTACTTAGTTGGGATTAGGGTAAGGAAATATTGATGGTGATACGTCTGACACTCTATATATAGTTTAAGTTGTCTGTCGATATTACTTAATCTTTGGTAAATTAACATCAAATATTTTTCCAAAGTCGTTAACAGAATTTAACCAAACCGTTGATGAATTATTTTAAAAGAGTCGTCGTTCGTTTAACATCTGACCGATTGTGAACACTATCTCCAATCGGTACGCTACTAGAATAAATCGTCATACGATTTGCATGCAAAAGCTGTAAGGGGATTGTGGAAAAAGGTTCCCGCAGCACGATGCTCAGCTTGATTTTACTAAACCAGCCTAACTTTATCTGGAACAGTGGCAAAATATGTACTGAAAGATCGCTAAGATAACTATTGTTATAAATAAATACATTTATTATTATTATTATTAGTATTATTGTACATATATTGTTTTGTATTTTTTTAATGTGTTTCATCGATTATAAGTTTCCCTTTGACGACTTGTGTACCTCATATCATTACATAGTATAAAACAAAGTCCCCTACCGCGTCTGTCTGTCTGTCTGTTCGGGATAAACTCAAAAACTACCGAACGGATTTTCATGCGGTTTTCACCTGGAGATAGAGTGATTCATGAGGAACGTTTTAGTATTTGTCAAGGATTTTTCATAATCAGGGCGGGACAACATCTGCCGGGCGCGCTAGTTATGTGATAAAAATGACATTATTTTTAGTTTTATTTTGCCAACCAATCTTTTAGTAGATTATTACTGCCATTGTTTAATAAGTAATGATAATATAGGCTTCTTGTGATGTTCTAACAAGATAGTGGCTCCCCTGAGATAACTTTCCATGAAGTTGTTGTGGCAAGTCAGACTCCATGTTCCATTATTTCCCATCCACTTCACTTGTGCACTTATTGTTATTTATTACTTATTAACCTACTGATTAACCTAACTATGGTACGTAAAACACCACCAATATTACAAAGTATAGAGTCAAATAACACAAGATTATGAATAAAATATAGAATCCACTACATGACAAGATCCCGTTAATAAACAAAATGCCAATATAAAGCTTAAACCAACTCTAGTAGCTTAGCGACTTCAACTAAAAAACAAAGCTGACTTCAAAAAAATCTACTCTAAAAAATGCAAAAATGCACGAACGACCTTGACCATATTTTTAGTTCATTTTATTTATTTGTTGTATATTACTTTACAGCGCACTTGACATATAATACATTTTGATATTTGCAAAAATGTTGTGCCAATTACAAAGTAATTATTATTACAATTTATATAGTACTTATATTCAATATATAATGTTGTATATTTAAGGTACTGCATTCTAGGTTTCACTTGACTATGCTGTTACGTGTTATTGTGGACCTTTTTTTATGTCATAGAAGGGAAACGAACAGGTGGGTCTCCTCATGTTAAGTGATCACCACCGTCCACAGACACTAACAACACCAGGGGAGTCGCAAATGCGTTGCCAGCCTGTGTTTGGGGGAAAGGGGAGAAAGAGAAGGGGGATGGGGAGATGAGGTGGGTTATCCAGCGCTCTCACTGACTGAACGAAACGGAACAGTGCAAGCACTATTACTTCACGTGGGTGTTTCTGTGGGTCGGGTGGTACTACCCCGGACAAACCGACCCATTCATGCTGAAACCAGTAATAGCTTCAGCGTGGCTCTACCACCTACAAAAATCTGTAGATTTATGTGCACGTGTATCTGATATGTTTCTATTCGATACTTTATTCTAGCAATATTATTTTATTTCAGAATTCAGTTTCTGGATAAAAATGGATAAAATTGTTAAAAGTACAATATAACGCAATGTGACGTAACCTTTTTATAGAACTTTTAGCACATTTATATCCTTCAGTTTAATGTAATATATCGTAAGGAAAAAATATACTCATACAATCATTATCCTTGTCAAATAAGGTCGAGCTAGCATTAGGGCTGTCAGCTGAACAAGCACGCTCGTCACCTCAACCTTCGAAGGCGCGCTTGACATTGACGAGAATGGCTATGTGTTTCAGTATCGGGTTACATTGAGTAGGGTTGTCGCACTTCCGAATCTTTACGAGTTTCGCTGTGTTCTTTATCGGTAGTAATTCCACGCCAACTATCACGGACTGGGTTTTTTTTACTATAGTAAATTGATATGGGGTTTTATGACAAGTAAATGACAAACCAACCAAAACGCTGTAAAGCTATTTTTTAATGATATTAACATTTAGAATTCGAAACAATTAATTTATTCCATTAAAGCGTTGTTACGGAAGTTCAAGTAACGAAACTGAGGAAAAACTAAACTATTGAATGACGCAACACAATAACGCGTGTTACTTTCAAGAAATCGTAGCATAGCAATATTATTAAAATAATCATCGTTTTCTCTATACGAAAGTTGTTTGTGTACGGTGTACCGCTATCGGTACATCGTAAGGCAACCTTACGTGTTTTTGGTGTAGCTGCATAAACATTTAACTCTACGACTATGGACGAGTTTGAAGTTTTTATAGACTTTTAATGTGAAATAAGTGCTGTAGATTCTTATAGTATATTCTCTTCAATAAATTAAAGATAATATCATGACAAAAACATAAAAGAGATGTGCTTATGACCACATGATAGAAATGAAAACTTATAAATAAATACACGCACATTAAATTTGATACAGGTTTATTAATGTCTATACATAAATAAATAATACTAATAATATATGCACACAGTATAAACGCTTCAAATATTTTTATTATTGTTATTTTATACTTTAGTATATATTACTATTAAAAAACGTAATTATTAGAAAGATACACTTCTTCTTAGAGCGTAGACATGATTGTATTCAGTGCGTCATCGACCCGTGGGTGACGAGTTATTTTCATTAACAGTTCAATGTCCCTAAGGAAGCGTTCACTTTAAACCTATAATGCCCTATATCCAGCAGTGCCCGCGACTCCATTCGCGTGGAACCTAATGTAAAAAAACAGTGATTAACAAAATCATCTGAATGAAGTCCATTTACTTATCTACTTTTCTCTCGAACTTAAATCGCGTCGTCATTAAAATGACAATAACTTTTGATAGAGTGAACCGATTTTACTGAAACAAAGACTAAATGTTACTCTAGGATATGCTTTGTGAGATTTTATAGTGAACGCAGTACTTTAGCAGTGATGCGTGTTCAAACAGGCAGACAGACAGACAGATATTTCTAAAAATGACTGAAATGTATTTTATAACTTGAACACCAGCAATATTTTTTTTCCAAGAAACTAAAAAGGACTGACACGTTAGATTTATATTCTTATTATATGTATAGAAGATTTGTGATTTATAATTTGGAACAACCCTAGGCGAGTCAGTGTTGTGAACTGTACGGCGCGTTGCAGAAACACGATAACTCGCAATTGGCAGCACTTTACCGCGCCCCATCGTTTAATATCAACTCGGTCTAACTCCATCGTCTTCAAGTTACACCGCAGGGGAGTGTTCGCTACGTAAACAATCATGACATAACTTTATCGTCACTTAATGTGCATGGCGATTATTATATCGCCTTTAATAATATCAAATATTATAGTAGACACATGTAATATACTTAATATACTATATCATTTTTCGCGAATTTATATTTACAGTTTTTTAAAGTCAAAGAAGCTTCGTAATTCTCGTCATGCAAACATTTTTTTTATTAAGTATCATTTGTAATCCATATTTCTTCAATATTAATGGAAATGATAAACTGTAAACTATAAAAAGAAACATCTTGGTGAAAATAGCTTCGCAAGCAACTCATTTTTTTATTAGTAAGTAGTAACAAGTGAATCCTATAACATGATAAAGAGACCTTATCTAGATACACAATATTAATAATTTATAGATATGTTAAGTTAATTAGTACATAGTTAAAATTAAACCTAAAACGGTGTTATTACAAAAAAGTTAAATACGTATTGAATACTTGCTTTAAAAAGATTTCGTATTAAATGCACCGCGATCGCTGTGTGTTCGCCATCTTACTCTTTTGTCTCGCTTTGGTTACGTTAGGTTAGACTTCCAAAACTTGCCTCGCAAATTAAGTAGTAATCAAAAATCATCAAATTCCTACCATATATAAGTAATGAAAAGGAATTTCTCCATTATTCAAGGCTTCTTACCATATTTTTTTTTATAGTCAGTCGTTCCTGTTATTAATTAAACGTATATTTAGTCAGTTTTAACAAATACAGGAATAGTAGTTGGTGACTGAACCGGCGGTCATCTAACATTCCATTTGTTTTAACTATTCGACTATTCCTGGTCGCTGTTCACGGTATACAAATACTTTGCGCCGGAAATACTAATTCCACAATACAAGTTTATTTATAATACATTTTGTATTCGTAATATTTAGTAAAATAGTAAATACACCGACATTTTAGTATTCTAACTATAAATGTACAGTGTTAGATAAACTCAACGTATAATAAAATTAGAGTTTCACTATCACCACACCTGAAAATATAACATGGTTCTAGAATTATTTTTTTTCGAACAGTCTACGCTATTGGCCCAGCAAGGCCTTAACAGTTTCACCGGACTACTAAGACGAGCGCTAAAGGCACTCAGCCGATTATATTTTGATAACTACACACCTTGGCTTGGGCTGTTGCCTGACTCATGCAATTCGCGACCTAACTGAGCTTAAGTAAGCCAAGCTACATATTCATACGTATATAAGTTAGTAAGATATATATGTGTACCAAGCATATATACCTCAATAACTCTTATATGTATTTTGTGTCGGATATTTTTTTTCTGAACTAATTCAGATCGATAAGGGAAAAGATTAAACCCACTTTCATGTGTAAGCATGCGTGTGGGCACGTGTGTGGAAGTGATATGTGTAATGTTGTTGATTTTGTGTCACTGTACTGGGGCAACGGCCACTTTACGTAAGGAGCGGTTTTGAAGAATCTGCAACTTACTAAAACATCGCTCTGGCATGTGCGCGGAAACGAGACAACTATATGTCAGAATGGGTCGGATGCATGTCTTATACAATGTGAGCTTGTGTCTGAGGGACATCTTCTGTGACAAAGTACTGGATCCAGGCGACCCAACACCATAGCCGCCTTGTTTCGCACTTTATCGACATGTGACTCGAACGTGAGATGTCTGTCTAATGTAATTTCAAGATATTTGACCTCAGTGGCCCAAGAAATTTTGATTCCACATAGCCTGATGGGCTTAAGTTTGTTAGAGCGCCACCTTGAAGAACATCTAATCTCAAAGTGTTAGAAGACACAAAATGAATTACAATTTTATGTCTAAGAACGAATCTCTTGGTGATATATTATCACAGATAACGCTAACCGTCCTAATAATATTATAAACAACAAAGTATGTGATAATGAATGCATGGTTTTTATTCATTCACGAAAACACTAATACACGGATTTTGTTAAAACTTTACACTAATATAGCTTATACCGATATCATAATAATACGTAGGTTATATTTTTTAAATATAATATTTAAATTAGCCAAAATAATTTGAAAAATAATTCTTTTGAGCTGAGAGTTCTGTCTGCGTGGAATACATAAATCATTAAAGTTTTAGAAAGATAATGTATGGTAGTTTATAAGGGTTCAAACGCAGACAACGTCGCGGGCGGCTATTTAACATTTTATCAAATTAAAACCAAATATGAAACGCAATTTTTTAAGTTATGAACATCATATATATTCCACATATCCTTTGTTATTAAAGACATATCACGAACCACGACACTCATTTTCACTAACATAGTTTAATTAGTATTTTATTCGAGGTTCACTTTCAGAAACTGAATTTAACAGCACGACAATTATACTTCAGGGGAGTCTTTGGTGTGTTTTTAGTCTATCATGTTCCGGATTTTATATTTTATTCATAATCTTGTGTTATTTGACACTATATTTTATAAGATTGCTAGTGTTTTACGTAGTATAGTTTGGTTATTGTGCACAAGTGAAGTGGATGGGAAATAATGCCTCGGAGCATGAATTCTGAGATGCCACAAAAACTGCAGGGAAAGTTCTAGCAATGGAGCCACCATCTTATTAGTTCATTGGAATGATCGCAAGAAACTTGTAATATTATTACCTACTAGACAATGGCAGTACCTAATAATCCACTAAAAGATTGGTTGCCAAATTAAAATAAATAAATAATAACTATACTTCAGGGGAAATAGTCTTGTGAGGCAACGTGGTTTCGATGCTCGGGATCAGGGAGTTTTTCTTGTTTATTTGTCAATATCTGGCAGTGCTGACGCATTCTCAATACACGACAACTTGGTTGCTAATAACATAAATATTTTTTATAAAACAACTAGTCCGATGTAACCGAAAAGAGACGAAGGTAAATACTCGAAGAAAAAGAAAACTACATCACACTATTTTCCTACGTTGGTTCTACTTGAATTTCAGTACACTCGGTTGCCATGCCTGTATTTTTTACGTTAGACTAACATCGGCATTACCAAGAAAAATGCAGTAAACACCAAGTAGACCTTACGAGTGCTTCCATCTTGTAGAAGAAGGTTTTCCGAGATGTCGGTACGTCAGATGTCATTAATGCAATGATTAGCAACCGTATCTTTGTTTAAATAACCGGGAGTTGTCAAGTGCTTCATAACTGGACAATGTCTTTAGCGAAGCCGATGTCTGTTTAATATTGCCATGTAATATATCCAACTTATGTCTTTTATATAATTCAATTAATATTTTAGTATTATGACTAACAATGAATAAAAGTTTTATTCAACAAATACTATGATATTTAATAAATTTAAATTGGTGATTTAACTATAGTTAAGTTTATTGTTTGGCCAAAATCACACCAGATTTTAGATGACCATGTGGACGAAAATGGTACAACGCTAAAGTTCCAGACTTAAGCTACGAAGTGTCTCTGAAGTGCAAATACCAGAACAAACCTATAGTAATTCTAGGCGCTTTTCCGTTAACACACTATATATTCGTGTGACTTTCATGAAACGATTTAGTAACGTAGAATATAATTTCTACCAGCCCAAGGCTAGTAAGCCTTGCTCTTAATGAGTGTGACGTTTATGTGAGATCAACTTCAGATCAATTGTCTCTAGATGCTTCACTCCGACACAGTAATAATTGTAATAAATCTTACTCTATAAGGAAGATATATGCCAGTTGCAGATTTTTACATCAACATTTATTTGGTTAAAAAAATTATTACATTAATGACATTCTTCTCGATTTAAAACTTTGGTTGCCGTGTAGGCCAGGTTAATATTAATATTAAGAATCTCAATGCACTAGGACTTTTTTTTTATTTATTTGAAACCAATTTAAAACTAACTTAAAAAGGACTTTAAGAATACGTAAAATAAGGACCACTCTAGTACACCTACATCATTGGCTTTCTAACGTTAATTTTCGTTCATTGTATATATATGAAGCGATGATTATTTAGTTGATAGCGTGTTCGGACACAGCGTCCATGGACGTGGGTTCGAATCCGAGCAACTGGGTTGGAGCTTTCGGTAAAGAAAAACATCGTGATGAAACTGTAGCATGGTGGTAGGGTATTTTCTAAGCTCGCCTGGCTAGCTAGCTACCACCCTCATATTGAAAATCTTTCGCCAAGTATTTGTTGCTGTAGTCCGACAGCTTCACTTGAGAGCCAGTCTCCTCTAGGTTAGGCGTACTTACCATCTTAGAGCACGTCGTCGTTTAATATCAGATGAGATTGTGGTCAAACGCTAAACATCTATCTGATCTGTCTACACTAATATTATAAAGTTGAAGATTTTGTTTGCTTAAATGCGCTAGTCTCAACAATTACTGGTCCGATTTGAAAAATTCTTTCAGTGTTACATAGCACATTTATCGAGGAAGGCTATAGATTACATATCATAAGACGCTAAGGTCAATAGGAGCGGAGCACCAATGTAGAATGTTTCAAAATCGAGGTTAACGTAAGTATTATTTGAAAATATTTTCACCTTCTACGTAAACAAAGTCGTGTGCAGAAGGTAGTAAAGTATAAAAGAAAAATTGTAATTTGAATAATATGAAAACACTGTAAATAATTACATATAACCTGGCAAGTGCAAGGGACGCGATGCACCTCAACGAACGTAACGTTTATTATTTATTTATTTACCCGAACCGCTGCCGTGTTGTTTTAGCAAATGGCCTGCGCGTGCGCAACTCAACTTGTACTAATTATATAATAATAATTTTAAACTACAAAATACGTTAAAACCGGAAGAGAAATATTATACCAATCCAGACTTTCTTTCTGATTTTCAGATTTCTCTTTGTTGATTTTGTGGTCGTCTTATTTGGTTAGTACTTCTGATTGCGAATCCGAAAACTTCAATAGCGTTAAGATTAAAGTGCACGAAAACATAACATAATTATATCGTCCTTTGAGTAGCCGTAAACGTTATTCAGACTCCTTCCTTAATATTTACGATCAAGTCTTCATTTCAAATCATGTGAGGCTATAGTCTAACTATAGCTTATAATTCACCCAATAAGAATTATCAGCCGGCTTCGACTTTTCGTCCTAGATATTTTCAGACCAAACCAGAGAACTTGATAGTCCCGACTCCTTTCGAGTCCCGAGAATCCATACAAAATAATGCAAACCTTATGGTGCACTGGTCAAGAGACTGTTTTTTATAACCAACCATCATTTTGAGAATTAAATCTTAATTCGGAACCAGAGGGTTTAAGAGTAAGGTAGAAAGTGATTTCCCCGTCGGATCTGCTCAGATGTGCTCCAAAGAACAAGTTCCACGTCCTATCTATTTGTACATCAGCAACCTACCCCTATTCTCTGGGTCGAAGTAGGCTGCCACATTGATGACAGTTTTTTTGCATGAGGCAAGCACAGTGTCATCATTAAATGGCACAGCCAACGAGCCATTCGGGATGTCGACGAATCGTAGTATTTATCTAAATAAAATTGAAGCGTCTGTCTGTAATGTCAAAATAACAACTTTTTACTAAACGGATCTGAAAGTATATACGCATACCGAAAAGACTATTCTTTTTATTTGGTCTGTCTGTCTGTTCCAGTCAATCTCTGAAACGGTTGGACAAATTCTGTCGGGATTTTCACTAGAAGATAGCTGATATTATAAAGAACAACATGGGATACGTTCATTTAAAAAAAAGCGTCGAGGCAGTCATAAGAACTGCTGACAGAAGTGAAAACTTAAAACAATGGAATAGCTGTATTCTCTTTTGAATTTCCATATTAATTATAGTATGAACTAGCGGGCCCGGCAGACGTTGTCCCACCCTGATTATAAAAAAATCCTTGGCAAATTATATACTTAAATCTTCCTCATGAATCTCTTAATCTACTGGTGAAAACCGCATGAAAATCCATTCAGTAGTTTTTGAGCTTATCGCGAACAGACAGACAAACAGACGCGGTAGGGGACTTTGTTTTATAACATGTAATGATAACAATATTAAAATTTCAGAATTTGATTATTGAAACATTAATGTGGTTTTCATATCTATAGGCACTTCGAGCAATAATTAAATACATTTTTATAAAGTCTATTAATCAATCAAACGTATGAGGAGCTGAAAAATATCTATACATATACATTACATGTACACATGCCCCTATACTACCTGTCGCTAGTGTTACGCAAGCCGTGCAAGCGCAATAAGGCCGTTCATACTTACGTAGCATGTCATGACGTGAAATTATAGATTTATCTCCAAAAATATCGCTCAATGAGCCTAATGAAGCAAATATAATAAAGTAAAGAAGCAGTGTCCAGAACCGTGCACACCCCAGCGCACTTTTACATTGAATATTATTTTTTTACAAAATTCCACGAGATCGAAACGATATATTCGACACACTCAGTAATCAAACAAAACATAATTTATACAACAAATGATTTCCATTAATGATTTTTTATCTAAATAGTCAATCCTTAAGACTTATTCATAAATATTAACTAACACTTCAAATCGATATTACAAATAAATATAATCCTTATTCAGAAGATATTAAGAAAGATTATTAATTACATACATTCATTCTTGTATATGAATCATCATCGCCATATTGGATTTTAAAAGGAATCTCCATTCGCGAATAAGCCATCTGTGTGTTAAAACATTTCAGAGTATATTGAAACATAAGCTTACAAATGTTTAGACGTGTATATTATTTTCTTTATTACAATGAATCGCGGTTTGTGGCGAAATCGTATGGAATTAATTCCAGACCGCAACGCAAATGTAAAATGACTCACCAGCACATTTCCTTGACAATTTTTGTGTAGACAAACAATAATAGAACTAGTCTGTGACCAAAATTTATTGCAGTTTTCACAAATTTTGTTGCTCATCGTTCCTCCCTCTATCCCTCTCTCTGTCTCCTTTTCTCCCTCTGTGTTGAATACTAAATGTGGTTCATAAATTACTTAGCAGTATTAAAGTATTATGCGATATATTTGTAGTGAATCGTATGGCTAAATAGAGTATCCATCTTCTATTATCGTCGATTGATTGATTACTATATTTGTTGCTGCGAGATTCAATCTGTCTGGAACAGTGCAGCGCCACCCCAGCAGCACCAGGGAATCACGTGCAAGGGAATGAGACATTTCCTACAAACGCAAGTAACACCAGCCCCCCGTGTTATATATTTGACATGGTCAAGTCACAATACAGTACATTTAGTGAGACATCATGGGGTAATCATTCATACCCACACAAACCGGGTATCATACTTCAGCAGTGAATTATATCTGATAATTGACTGAAGTGTATTGAACTAGGATATCCCACAAAATAAATGCCAAATATATTTGACACTAATCGAGATGAAGATTCGCTTATCTTTAGTCTTCGATAGTGCTATCCGCTTAACCAAGCGCCAACTTCCAGAAACTCTACTTAGTGTAAATTTCCAGGTTTTGAAGAACCACTGATTACCATGCCGCGCCGAGCGAGAAAGTGGCGGATTTTAAAACTATATGTATAGTTATTGTGAATATGATTTTGCTACCTTTTACCCAATCTGTGCCCCAACATATCATAAGAAGCTTCTAAAAAAACATGAAATCCATATTCCGTGTTAATTCGATTTACCGTGTGCCTCCAGGTGTCCAGGCGATGTTTTTCGTCGCCGTCGACAAATAGTCTGATCGACTACGTTTGTAAAACCATGAAAACTTATATGCGCATTGAAAAAGTTATGTTTCTTTAGCATAAACATAAAAGAGTTTTTTATTACACATTTGAACCGAAACGAAATTAAAAATTGAAAAAATAATTATATACACGAATTACATACAATTCTAATCCAAATTCTAGATAATATTATAAATGCGAATATGGGTTGGTTTGTTAATTTTTTTGTTACACTTTTACGCCTTAACTAATAAACGGATCGTCATGAAATGTTTGCAAACTCGTGGTCACCGGTACAGAAAAAGATGCCTTTCATAAAAAATCTGTTTCTGAGGAATAGTTCGAATCTACAATAATGCGAGCGATGCCGCGTGCAAAAGCTGGTAATGTTTATATTTAAAAGAAGTTGTTTATCTACTTGAAAAATAAATCTTCATGGACTAATTTCAAATCAGCTGTGGAACTTCTCTTTCCAAGCTAAAAATTCACTCTCATGCGTTGCTCATTATTGCACACCAAAAGAGTCTGATCCAATTTGAAAAAAAAAACAGAAAACACTACGCTTGTGTATTGAAATTTGATTAAACCCTGGACTGTCCCAAACATAAAGGTATAAAGCTCCATACTAACGAATGTAGATCTCATGAGGCACAGGTCAACAGACTGTTGGCAACATATGTTTAAAAAATACCATTATCATTAGAAAATTTGAAGCACTTGAACAATAAAAAATCAGCCGAGGGTCGAGCCGAGGAGATTCTGGGTGTTAAAAAATCAGTGGGGATAACTTTAAATAAGCCGTCGTTTCTTGTACATTTGTAAGACTGCAGTGTTTAATATTTATAATGAATTTCTTAGAATAACAAACGTGCAAGACGTTATATGTACCTACGCAACTGGTGACCGCAAAAACTTCGTTAAAGTTGTTATTACAAACTTGATACCTAATAAAATTTTATATCTTTTAATGTTTGTTTTACATTTTGAATCACTTTTTGCACACTGCTTGTTACTTAGTTGTTATTATTTACGTAACTGTAATATCGAACGATCGTGCATTCCACATTATATTTACTGGTCATTATATTCTAAGAACAACTATAAGCAGCTAGATAGATATATAATACATCTGGATAAATAATATTTCAGTTTCGTCTGCCACTTCATTGAAATATCAATTCACTTTTGTATGACTTCACGGTTAGACGTCAATGAATTCAAAATGACATTAGACAAGTAAATGAAAATAAAAGTATTTACCATTTCTTACATCGATAAAATAATCTACACAAGTAAACGCACTAAAATAAATATAGTAGTAAAAATTAAGCGAAATCAATATATTAAGAATTCTGTGTGTTTTGTCTGCAGAAAGTATCAAATATTTCAGTTCCTGTAAGTTATCCATAATACATACAAAATTATCGAAAACCACCATAATATTAATTATAATGATATCTTTGCAATTTTTGACGGGATCTTGAAATGTCATGTAGTGGATTTTATAGTTTATTCACAATCTGGTGTTACTTGGCTTTATATTTTGTAATATTGGTGTAAAAATAATACCACGGAGCATGGATTCTGATTTGCCACAAAAACTCCCTGTTCTAGCAAAATGGCCACCATCTTGTTAGTTTATTGAAATGATTGCATGAAACTTGTGATATCACTACTGACTCGACAATGACTCTAAAAATTTACTGGTTGCCAAAATTAAATGAAATAAATAACTTTAGCAGCCTAGTATTGTTTATTCAAATGCAGTATTAACAACGTCACACGTCACAAAAATATATATTTAGACATTTCTGCCATCGCCGTGCTGTTGTAAAATTCGCAATTGAGATGTAATTGCATTAACAATTTATAGTGTTATTTTTGTAATTTAATAAATGAGTAGATATACTCGATCTATTTTGTGTCATTTTATGTACTGCTTGTAATACATAGTATATATGTATATTAAAATTACCTAAAAAGACTACACCAGAGAGGAGTAATTTATATTAATCGGAGACATAGTACCTACTTAAACAAGCAGCATTTTTATAATAGAATATATCGAATCCATATTTTAATGTCTCAAAGCGCAAACGTATATCAATAATGGAAAATAACATCGCAAACAAATCTGAACATCATTCGAAATGAACAAACAACACCGAAAAATATACTAATAAAAATACATAACAGTCAAAACGAACCACCGATACGTTACACACGTTTGGTAAACTTGTGCTGTTTGGCTTAAGATGTTGTTTTTAATAAACAGTGTAATATCATGTTATTTATATACACTGGACCGCGTGTCGTGACGATTATATTTAGTGAAACTGTTAAAGATATCAATTTCCTCATGAACGCAATAAAACATGTACCTGTCACACGACAAGCACAGATGATCGCCACGCGGAGGAACAATCGCTTACGCATCCCACGCTAAATCTGTCACCAGCCAACGCAATAACGCATGTGCTGCGACAAATTGTTGTGCGCATGCGCCGTGTACCCGACACCACGACGCCGATAGATGCGGTAAACTATACGTACACCACATAAAGAGACGTATAAGTTACACTTGAAACAAACAAACATTGAATTCTTCATCAGCGGTAAGGGGGCATACATTAATTACGTAAGGAAATCAAGCAATGCCATTAAAAATAATGTAATTAATAGTAGCTAGTACTCGTCTTAATAATTAAAAGAACTAAGAAAATAATAAAAATTTAAGGAATGTAATAATCACACAAAAATATGTAATTGTACGTTTCGATAAATAAAAACTTGATATTGTGGTTGCTGTTGAATTTAATGGGGGTCAAGCGGAATCTCACTAGATTTCAAGTGGGAGAGAGATGGGTTTCGACAAATATCACGTAATTTTTTTTCGGCCAAAAAATGGGTAAAGTTGGGAGAAAATCAGATTAATTTCAAGTAAAATATGATTCTAAGCTAAAATATACCAAAATTTGATACAATTTCTCTATATATCAAAATCCATGAATAGATATAAAGTTATTTAGCATTTACATATAGAAATGTAATGTAATAATAATTTTAATTAAATGTAGCGAAAGTAAAATAATAAGGCTATTTGTGCTTTTAATAAATCAAAAGCATTTATACTCAAACTACACACATCAAAAAAGTCTAAGCAACATGCGTGATATTACAAATTTTACCATTTATATTAGTTAATTTCTAAGTATTTACTCAAACAAAGTGCGTAGGTAAGTAAACTTTTTTGTTATTGATGACATACTGGCTGGTTGTAAAAAAAAATTTGATTATGTTTTGTTTTCTCATAAAATTCAAATGACTGCGAATTTGTTTGAATTTAAGTGCGTTTTAATTGCTACGTTTAGTCTTGTAGTCTTAGTCAAAGAGCTGTAGGGATGTTGCAAGCGGGAAGTAATCAATCTCAGGTATCTCGACGTTTTGGCATTCGTAGAAGTGTTATTTGTCGTCTTTGGCAGTGCTACAATAATACAGGAGAACCCGCTGAACAGCATCCAGGCCGTAATAGGAGTACAACCACTCGGCAAGACCGGTACATACAACTGACTGCAAGACGCCAGCCGATGTTAACCGCTCGAGAGATAAGTTTGAGGCTACAAATTTCAAGTGGTGTTGATGTAAGTCCTCAGACTGTGCGAAATCGACTACATGAGTACGGCCTACGAGCTCGACTCCCAATCAGGTGCCCACCAATACGTCACGAGAATCGCGCTCGTCGATATGAATGGTGTAGAGAACGCATAACATGGACCCAGGAACAATGGGATAAAATTATGTTTTCCGATGAGTCGCGATTCGGGTTTAAGCCTGATACAAGAAGGGTGCGAGTGTATCGTCGGCCCGGAAATACTGAAAGGCTCAGGTGCGTTCAGGAAAATAAAATACAACGTTATAATGTGAAGAACCATCCTAAAATTTACATTTTACATTACATTACATTAGTACATGTTGCTTAGACTTTTTTGATGAGTGTACAAATGTTGAAATATCCCACGTGAGATTAGGAAAGGATGGAGAGCCCTGAAGACAAATTTTACGATATCTCACCAGGGGAGAGGGGTGGTCAGAAAAACGTACCACGTAATTAATAGAGAACTCCTAAGGACAAACACATACTGACGCGCGTATCGGAGCGTGGTGTGCGTTTAATGTGACCTGACTTAAATATATCAACACTGCGCCTGCGACGAACGTATTAATGCGACTGGTGACAGACTTAATGCAAAAAGGATACACAGATATGTGTAAGTTAATTTTTTTACGATTATCATATATACAGCGTGTGTTTTAAAATAATCATTAAAAAATAAAAATCATAAGAGAAGACGATTTTAGTGTAGGACTTGGTAATACGTCCTACTAAGGATATGGCGATTGTGTCAGACTGAGTCGTGACTGTCATACAATAGGTGTAATATTCTGTGTAATGGGGATTGTTTGCGATATCCAAGTAATCAAACGTGGCGATAAAGGTCTATAGTTGACTGGTTAAAATCAGCTGAGTGCCTTAAGCGCTCGCCTTAGTGGTCCGGTGAAGCTGTTAAGACCTTGCTAGGCCAATAGCGTGGTCAGTTCGAAAAAAAAATCTATAGTTGACTACATCGCAAGTTACACCAGCCATGAAATCAGAACATACATAGCAGTCGAGTAACTCGTAGGCCGGCATGACAACGTATGTATTTTTATAAATAACTAGCATTTTCTCGCGGGTTCACTTGCTTTAATTTGTAATTTAAAACAAAATAGAGCCCATGTCAATCGCTAATCATGTAGTATTATTCTATAGAATGATATAATTTTAAAAATTCAGTTAATAAAAAAATCAAATTTTTTCTATTTATAATACCAGTATACCAGTATACGCAGAGACAACTTCCAGATGGCAACTTCCAGATAGTGAGAATTTTGTGCAACTTACTTGACCAATGTACAGAATACCTTTACAAATTATAATCTATGTGTTATTCTGATATGTAAACTATATTACTGTAAAGTTTATCAACATTCGTTCAGTAATTTTTGCGTAAAAGTGTAATAAACATCGACACATACGCATAAAAAATTTCGTGTATAATATTATAATTGGATATGATAGGAAATAGGTTTTTAATTATTTTTTGTTTAATTCTAATAACAACGTATAGGGACAGTCCTGAATTACCGAGCGTGTTTCATTTAGTAATCCTTGTCATCCCCGCGTTATTTTATGACCCTTCTAAATCTTAATATATATATTTCTTGTGTGCGTGTGTATGTGACTGAACTCCTCCTAAACGACTGACCGATTTTGATGAAATTTTTTGTGTGTGTTCGTGGAGATTCGAGAATGGTTTAGATTCACAATTGGACCCGGCAGGTGGCGCTGCGATCGACTTTTAGGATTTTTTTTTGTTTTCAAGGCAGGACAACGTCCGCCCGGTCCGCTAGTCTGGTTATAAAAATAAACCCTGGTTATTAAAAAAAATAGTTATAAATTTTTCGGGCCTCAAATAAGTTAATTACACTACAAATAAAAAACTGGTTATGTAAACATTTAACCAGGTCACTTAAATCTTAATATACATGTTTATTTTCTTTTAATCTAAATTTTTAACCTCATTTCTATGTTAGTTTTAAATATATTCTATTTTAATTAATGTTAATTTTATGTAGAAATCGGTTAAGTCATTAAAATATACGAACTGTTCTTATTTAATAGATTGTACTTTTCACATAGTAATCAAATATTAAAGTAACAATAATTATATAACAAAGACTATGTAATAATTAATGCAGACCAATTAATAAAAAAATCAATCAGTAATTTAATTTTATTAACAATTTAAAACGAAAATATAGCAGCTGAGGTTAGACATTAACAATTGCCCTACAACCTATATACGATAAAATTGTAAATAATGTAACTTGTGCACGATAATCAACATACATTACGTAAAACGCCATCTACATTACAAAATATAGAGCCAAATAACACAAGAATATGAATAAAATATAAAATCCACTACATGACATTCTAAGATCCCGCCCAAAAACTTCTTGTATGATGTTATTTTATTATATAGTCCAGCTATGTTTGGCGCAACACCCTGTTCTGGTCTCCTTAAACGCCTCCGTGTAATTTTAATTACAAACGGATTGCTTTATATCGTGTGAAATGACTATTAATATAATCCAATATTAGCACTATCCCGCGGTTATACTCAGATTAAAACTATCCCGCTCTTACGTCCATAGCCCGCGCTGCGAACCACAGCCCGCTTACACTATTACTTCGTTATCTCTTAGAAATTACAAATCCTAACTATTAATATAAATGCTAAACAAAAGCTAGTACACTAAAAAAGAGAAAAAAATATATTTTCAAGTCTAACTAGTAATTTCTGAGATGTACGCCTTCAAAGAAACAAACTCTTGAGGTTCTAATATAAATATAAAATCAAAAATACTTTATTCATTTTAGGCTCTAAGGTGCTTATGAACGTCAAAACTATTACTGGTTCGGACAAACAACTCAGTTATCGAGAAGAACCGGCTAGAAACTCGATCGGGCTTATTTAAAATACATTACAGGTTACAATTATTTTAGTGGATGCACAGAGAGGAGTCAATTCCAGACATCACTATCGTTCACATATTGATTCACCTTATAATACGCTTTTTGACACAAAAACCCGCTTGACGTGGCGCTTAAACTTACAGTCCGGCAAATCGGTAATATGCTTTGGGAGTTTATTGTAAAACCTGACACTATTACCTACAAAACTGTTACTGGTTTTACTGAGTCTGAAACATAAGACGACCAGTATAGATACGTGATATCTGATCTCTCTTTTTTTATATCTTAGGAGGCAAACGAAAAGGTGGGTCACCTGACGTTAAGTGATCACCACCGTCCATAGACACTTGCAACACCAGAAGAGTCGCAAGTGCCTTGCCACCTTGTGTTTAGGGGAGAGGAGTAGGGAAGGGGGACGAGAGGTGGCTTATCCGGCGCTCTCACTGACCGAACGAAACGCAACAATGCAAGCACTGTTACTTCACGTCGGTTTTCTGCGAGAGTGTGCTACCCCGGGTGAGCCGACCCATTCATGCTGAAACCAGTAAAAGCATCAGCGTGGCTCTAACACCTTTAGTACCACCTCTCTCTCTGTTATGGTAAAGATTGCGTGTAATGTCCAGTTTTCTTTCTATTCCAAAAAAGTGGACTAAAATGTGCCGCCGCGCCGTTAACCTAAAATATCTAGTGATACTGTTAACTCATTATAGAATAATCACCTTGAACATATGTGCTATTTTGAGTATTAATGAAGTATCGGGTTATCTACGTGAACCCGGTCACAGACAGACCGACAGATTTCCGCGAAATCGTTATCATTTCTCAATATTATAATATGTTTGTTTTGAAGAGAATTATCTCGTTTGTTTAATAATAACAGAGTTTAATTGGAAAAATATTTTAATTAACTGTTAAAGGAGTGGCTCTATTCCATTTATTATTCTTTTGTAATGTTTAAAAAAGATTGTATTAAATATAGTAATGTCATAGAGTAATTATTTCGAAGTGGTAGCGCAGAAGATGTGGTTAATATTTCAAACGACATAGATTAACCACTCAGATAGGAACGTTCTTTGCAAGCAAGCAATAGAGTATTTTAATGTCAATCAATTCTTTGGTGAACGTTTCCTCTTAATTAAAATAGTAGCTGACCGGCCACGCGTTGCTGTGTCTCAGTTATTACATGTTGAATTTTTTTTTCTCGAACTGACTACGCTATTGGCCTAGCGAGGTCTTCACTGGACTACAATAAAACTACGATGAAGTATTTGGCATAAAAAAGAAATTCAGACAGTTACCTGTCAACGAAGTAATTTAAAGCTCCATCTATTCGTGACTGATGAAATTATCAATTAATAACAATAATCAATATTGACAATCACTTAATATCTAACTAAAAAATATTAAGGCCAATCTAATTTATATAATCGAAATATAAATTATCCCACCGTTCAAGTTGAACCAAATATAACAAAATAAATACTAACTTTCATGAAGATCGGTTGAGTAGTTTTGGAGTTCTTTGTGGACAAACATCATGACACTATATTTTTATATATTTAGATTGAATTTCAATAACTTTCAATGAGAAAAAATATCAGCTGGAGAGATTGTTCCAGTTTATTTGGACGCGTTAATCGCTAGAACTAATTATATACGGATTTGTAAACAATTTTTCTGAATACTACATATAACATATTTTATTGGGGAACACACTATCTAAATTACGCTCGGTCTTCAAGAAGCGCACTTGTAGGGGAGCTTGCCTTACATATCTTTCGACTGACCACTTGTGGAAATAAATTTATTTGTTAGACCACAATTATTTTATTTCTGTGTTACAATAGTGTTATTCAGCAACCTGAGTGCTAGAAAGCGACTGACAATCCAAGTATTTTATACATATACTTCAATTCAAAAGTGCTGACACGCACATTTTAAGTAGGGCGACATCTATACTAATATTATAAAGAGGTAAAGTCTGTGAATTTGTGACGTTGTGGCGTTGTAGAGGGTAATCTCAGAAACTACTGGTCCGATTTGAATAATTCTTTCAGTGTTATATAGCTCATTCATCAAAAATGGTTATAGGCTATATATCATCACGCTAAGGTCAATAGGAGCGGAGCACAGATGAAAAATGTTTCCAAATCGAGATGTTTTTTCTTTTTGAGAGCTTCTGCTGCGTGTCAGCGTTAGCCCAGAGTAGTAACTATTACTACGCGGACAAAGTCGCGGACAGGGGCTAGTACAAAATAAATCATTCGAAATGTACGTAGCTGTACAGAACTATTGGCTCGTGTTACAGCGCGGGGTGTCGGGAGCCGAGGGCAAGTTGGTCACACGAGCTTTATCAAGAAACCAAAGTGTCAATACCAGCGTGAATGAAGCAGCAGGATATATAATGCGATTGGTTTCCTGTATAACTAAACAATAAGTTTAAGTTTACCTCACTGTGTTGGCAGAAATTAAACCTTTAAAGAATTTAACGCGAATAAAACCGAATATATTTAACAAAAGATAACTCAAAACCTCCCGTTTATATTTCAATTTTGTTTTTTCTTATACATAAATTATTCACATCAGTGTGTTTATAAGAAGTCGTGTAGGGAAATATCTCGTGTATTGATCGAATAAAAAAGTGACATCGCTGTATAACCTAACAAGGTGTCAGACGAGTCCGGACGAGTTACGTGTCTCTATCTATATAAGTGATCGTCTGTTTTTCTACATAATTATTTATTACAGCTATCGTAGATAGGGTTGGTAGTTTAAATATATTTCTCTAAATGTATGCATTTACCTACAGTATTTATCCTTACTAATTTTATAAATGCAGATATGTTTTTCTTTGTTTGTTTATTTTGCGTACACACGTTAACTACTCAACCGATCATTATGAAATTTTGCATAGAAGTTGTTAAGGATATAAAAACATTTCATTAAGGAAAACAGTATTGTTCCTAAATGATAGGTCAAATCTGTATTAATGCGAATATCAACGACGATATATACTTAATGTTTATACATTGTGATAAGGAATTTGTATAATGTTCACTCACCTAGGTACGAATTGCAGATGTCTATCGATATGAATTTAATGATCCTGATCATTATGAATGAAAGATTGAATATATAACATATAAAAATAATAATTTACAAAATAATTTAATATAATCGTTTTAATAATTTCTTGAAATCTAAACAACCCTTGTTTCAATGATTACTTTATGGTAATGTTCAGAGAATAAGAAATGTAGTTGTTTCCTGGTAAAGAGGTTACGACATTCGTTGGTTCGTTAGTTATACGTGTAGGAAATTATTCTCACTATATTAGTAATTGGATTACACAGTAATCAATATTAATATTTATAAGACAGTGTTACTTATCAAAATTTTTGCACCTCATTTTATTGCTTCACAATTTTGCATCGCAGTAATACACTCGAGCCACAATAAAAAAGTGAAGAAATCAGTGAATGCAATCTACACACATCAAAAAAGTCTAAGCAACATGCGTGATATTACAAATTTTACCATTTATATTAATTAATTTCTAAGTATTTACTCAAACAAAGTGCGTAGGTAAGTAAACTTTTTTGTTATTGATGACATACTGGCTGGTTGTAAAAAAAAATTTGATTATGTTTTGTTTTTTCATAAAATTCAAATTACTGCGAATTTGTTTGAATTTAAGTGCATTTTAATTGCTACGTTTAGTCTTGATTTTATAATTTTACCAACCATTTAAATAAAGTTAGCGACAAAATTGAATTGTTAGATATTCTTTACGTCATGTAGCGACGTCATTTGATGGCAGATGAAATGCAAAGAGCTGTAGGGATGTTGCAAGCGGGAAGTAATCAATCTCAGGTATCTCGACATTTTGGCATTCATAGAAGTGTTATTTGTCGTCTTTGGCAGCGCTACAATAATACAGGAGAACCCGCTGAACAGCATCCAGGCCGTAAAAGGAGTACAACCACTCGGTAAGACCGGTACATACAACTGACTGCAAGACGCCAGCCGATGTTAACCGCTCGAGAGATAAGTTTGAGGCTAAAAATTTCAAGTGGTGTTGATGTAAGTCCTCAAACTGTGCGAAATCGACTGCATGAGTACGACCTACGAGCTCGACGCCCAATCAGGTGCCCACCGATACGTCACGAGAATCGCGCTCGTCGATATGAATGGTGTAGAGAACGCATAACATGGACCCAGGAACAATGGGATAAAATTATGTTTTCCGATGAGTCGCGATTCGGGTTTAAGCCTGATACAAGAAGGGTGCGAGTGTATCGTCGGCCCGGAAATACTGAAAGGCTCAGGTGCGTTCAGGAAGTTTATCCATACAGCGGGGCTCAACAGTTATGTTATGGGCGGGTATTATGAAGAACAGGCGAACTGAGCTCGTTTTTGTAAATGGAAACATGAATGCTGAAAATTACATTGAGGATATTCTCAGACCTTATGTCTACCCATTTGCACAAACCTTTGGCTCCGATTTTAGGTTAATGCATGACAATGCGCGTTCACATACAGCTCGGCGAACCAGTGAATACTTTGCAACGGAGAACATCCGGGTATTGCCCTGGCCCGCACAATCGCCAGATCTCAACCCCATCGAGCACGCATGGGACATGCTCCAGAGATGTGTTTTGAAGGACTTGGACGGAGCGACAACAACCCAACAGCTGAAGGATTTGCTACAATTCCATTGGGAGCGAATACCGCAAGATGACATAAACAGTCTCATTAATTCAATGAATAATCGTTGCCGACAAGTTCTGAATAGCAGAGGAGACCCTACTTTGTATTAAATTGTTCTATTCTTTCACAATAAATACATTTTCTTTAGAAATTTCACTTTGTAAGAAAAAAGTTTAGTTTCTTATGTATCTTAGTTTCTACAGTATATTCTAATATTGTTCATTTCTGTTATTAAAAGAACTTATAAAGACAACAGCTGTTATTTTTACATCATAAAAACCCTAAAGATATTATTTTAAAAATAAAATACAACGTTATAATGTGAAGAACCATCCTAAAATTTAAATTAGTACATGTTGCTTAGACTTTTTTGATGAGTGTATTTCGGCTTGTCAGTATTTAATATTTTCCAACAGTGCTCGGCGTTCTGGGTTCAAGAATGAGATAGGCAGCGTATACTGATGCGTGACCGTTCCAGAATATTCCTCAACAGCATCAGTAATTCGCTGGTTTTATACGATACTTTCTGAGTTTGCTCATAGAGTACAGTTATCAATGAAAATCTTTAGTGAATGCACAAAGAAGGGCGACATTCCCAGAGTGTGACGTCTGTTATCACATCGTTCACATATTGGTCCACCCTATAATAACCGTTAGACATTAAAACCCGTTTGCCATGATGCTTGAACTTACTATCCGGCAAATAGGTAATGTGCTTTGAGTATTTGTTATAAAACCTAACACTATTACCTAAAAAATCGTTACTGGTTTTAGTTAGCCTGAAACATGGAATGACTATTTTGTTATTATTTCTAATATTTTCTATTTTATATAACTATTGTTTCTTAAATTAATTCCAGCTTATCTAAGTTTTTGGGGACATAGATTAATTTATCAAGAATATATTGGGAGGGCAGCGTTAAGACACCGAAATTAAATATTTTCTAATTATTTTCGAAGTAAATCGCGCTTTATCTGTACATGTTCATGAAATTGAAATTACTGAACTCTTATTATCGCTACTTAGGCGGTTGCTGTCAAATGCAAGCCCGAAGACGGATCGGTAACCTACTGTATTTGTTCGATCCCAATCCGTTGATGTTTTTAGAATCAAGACAAAATTCTGAACTGTATCCCATATTAAGTATAATACAATTAAAAAATATTGACCACCAATTAGAGCCACAATCTATCTACCCTGGTCACTGTCATCTATCGACAACAAAATACATTCTGTCTCATCCCGGATCGTGATAAGCCAAAGATAAGTTACTGGGACGAGTCTGTTACCCTGTCCATCATCATCATAATCAGAATGTAAGAGACCCACTGCAGAATCATAGGCCTCTTCCTGAAAGAAAGTATGGGCATAATCACCACGGCAGCTTACTACGTATTGGCGATTTCAACCTATGAGAAAACCACAGTTCTATGTTTTCCTACATACAGCAATACTACAAGAACATTGTCAAGGTCAGATTTCCTCACGATGTTCTCCTTTACCGTCTGCTGATAGCGTTACCGATTTCAATTACTACGCGAATTCCGAAAAATTCGTATGTACATACCGGAATTCGAACCTGCGGACATCGGAATGATATTCCACCGGTCAAACCACTAGACCACCACGACACCACCGTATGCATGATAGTAATGATTTAGACGAATGCAAATATCCTACCACCCCGCTTGAATATTGTTATCCATCGGCTTATTTTGGAATGCGATAGTCTTACGAATACGGACGCAATTGTTATGTCCAATCCACCGGAATATGTGAATAGGATACCAAATTAAAATTAACTACAGTCGCGTGCAAAAGCGAATGAAGAGTATATCGTGGGAAAGGGTTGTGATACAATAAATTGTATCCAAATGGCGTAGGATACTTTGTTCTGTGGCGTGTGGCGTGTACGCGCGTGTACTGCGCACCAGCGATTCCTATGTTAATGCGCCTATTCGCGAGCCTTTATTGAAACATTCGCTACGAAATATCCACATATATTACTCTATATGATATTTTCTGTTCCTTAGTATACGTTTGGGAATATGTACGATTACTGCGACTTGGTTTTCGTACTTTATCTTTATGACTATAACGCTATAACGATGTAGATTGGTGTACACAAAAAATAATATGAACTTGAGGCTGGGGAAAGGAAGAACATTGTAATGATAATTGAAACTAGCTCATCGTAGGCGTAACTTTTTATATTTGTAAATGAAAATAAGATACTTGGCACTAGCATTGTTTTTCCGTCTGGAAGGTACTCGTATCATTAGCAACACGTATTGGTAACTACGCTTCAGCAGTAGCAACTATGGAAAATCTTTCAAATAAGTATGGAGCAATTAGGACCTAAGTAGAGAAGATGAGAAGATTTTTTTGAACACAACCTTAAAGAGTAAATAGGACTAAGAAAAGTGTATAATTATATGTAAATTTATATTACAGCATTTCTAGTTATGGTACTGGGGACACGAACGAATGGATACGAACTAGACCAACAAACAAACAGTTGTTGTAGTAATCAGTTATTATAAGTGGTAGAGCTACGCCGAAGCTACTGCTGGTTTCAGTATAAATGGGTCGGCTAGCCCGGGGTACTACCACCATCTCACAGAAAACCGACGTGAAGTAACAGTGCTTGCATTGTTGCGTTTCGTTCAGTCAGTGAGAGCGCCGGAGGCACCCCTCCCATTCCCATTACCTTCCCTCTCCCCTCCCCTCCCCATGTCTCTGCCCCCCTCCCTCCTAACACAGGCTGGAAACGCACTTGTGACTCTTCTAATGTTGGTAGTGTCTATGGACGGCAGTGATCAATTAACATAAGGTGACCCGCCTGTTCGCTTGCCTTCTATGATATAACAAAATAATAATAAAAAAATCGGTATAATAGCGAGATTCAAGCCTTTTGACCGTTGGATATGCACTCGTAAGAAACTATAAGATAGGCACTGTGTAGTTTATTATCACATTTTACCTGCCAATTAGAAGCGATTACGTGTAGATTTACTACCACTATTAACGAATTACAAAAAAAAGGATAGTCGACTAAAAATCAATACAAATTAACCACCAATAAATAAAAATGACCAAAATTTGTCCGAACTAATTAAATAGCGGCCGTAACATAATGTCGACCTATAAAACGACAATCCGAGGTGTGAATGACATTAAAGTTCGAATATTGCGGTCGAATACCGAACAGCAGTCCTTGATTTTCGATAAAGTCAATAAATTAATTAACCGCCATTAGTATTCATGAGTTTCGGGGTGTTTTGGGTAAAGTTCCCGCGGATAATAGCGGTTACAACGTGATTTTAACGTGACTGCTAATTGACTTTGATTAGAAATTTTAAAAGGAAGATTATATTTGTAATTTTACTTTTCTGAAATTTTTGAAAACTAATTTGGGAAGCAACAAATGTCGAAAAGGTTCAAGACACTCGAACTGATCTCATTCACAAGTAATAAAATATATTAAAAGTACAAAACTGAGTAATTTATTTTACTTTTGGCAACCAATCTTCTACTACTATTACTGCTATTGTGGATTAGTAATAATATAACAAGTGTTTTATAATAATTTGAATGTTATAACAAGATGATGATACCCTTGTTAAAACCTTCCATGGAGTTTTTGTGGCATCTGAAAATTGATGCTCCGTGGTATTATATGCCATCCACTTTACTTATGCACAATAACCAAAATATATTAAGTAAAATGCTACATAAAGTCAAATAACACAAGATTATAAATAGAATATAAAATCCACTACCTGACAGATTAAGGTACTGCCAAAAACTTCTAGCTGGTTTTTATTTATACGTATATACTTTATTAGTTTTAGCTTTTGATTACAATATTATCATGGGATGTATTCATAATAGTAATACGTTAAACCTAGAATGGAACTGGTCCCGAAGTGCAACCGCTGGCAGATATAACCTATAAAGGCTTAGCGACAGATTTTCAATACGAGGATGCTAACCATCCAAGCGGGTTTTAGAAAAAAACTCCCGAACATTACAGGATTCAATCCTACGTGTATCGATGACACTTTACCACAAAGCCATTATTACTTCGTCAATGACCCTAAAAGATATGTTTTGTTTCAACACAAAGTGCGCGGGTTAAAGAAGATGTCACAGTGACTCTATATATAACACCGTCTTTGAGTGTTTATCATTTTATATTACATACTAGCTGTAACCGCAGCTCCGCATGCGTTTTTTAAATTTGTATTAAAGAAATATAAAATTGTGAGACAATCTACAATTATAGAAATTCTCTTTTAAAACAATTGTAAGTACGACACGCATGTCCCTTACAGTAAAATGTAACGTATACATTAGATATATAAATACTAACAGTGTGGCAAATGAGGTTTATCGTCAGCAACATAATAGGTCTTTACCTATGAAATTGCCGTTCTGTAGTACTGGCCATTTCAAATCAAAATAATTTTTGTTTTGCTAAGATTTCTAATTTCAAATTAATTTTATTTTAAAAACATAGAATTGTTTTTCCAAAAGTAGTCATTTGTTTATTGATTAGTGTTACATATTCATCGCATTTCAATCTTTTTTGTCATCATGGATACGTTAAAAATTCGAGTAATTATGGAATATAAGGACCGTCGTGGCAGCAACGCGGTACAGGCGGCACGCAACATCAACGACGTTTACGGAGCTAACACTACAAACCAACGCACCACCTGTTATTGGTTTGCTTGCTTCTGTTCTGGGAATTTCGACCTGAAAAATGAACCTCGCGGTCGTCCGAAGACTTTGGTCGACAATGACGAATTAAAGGCGATTGTGGAAGCTGATGATACACAATCTACGGCTGAATTAGCAGCAGCTTTCGACGTTAACGTACAAAACAATATTGGTCCATTTGCGTCAAATTGGCAAGGTAAAAAAGCTTGACAAATGGGGGCCCCACGAACTCAATGATTGCCAGTGCGAAGTACACGTCGAGACGTGCCTTGCACTGCCCAACAGACACACAAATGAAGGAATTTTGAACCGCATTGTTACCTGCGATGAAAAATGGATTCTGTTTGATAACCGCAAGCGCTCAGCAAGTTGGTTGGATCCTGGTTCAGCACCTAAACTATGCCCTAAACGAAAACTTACCCCTAGAAAAGTGATGGTCACTGTTTGGTGGTCTAACGCCGGTGTGATTTATCACAGCTTCTTACCAAACGGGGTGAGCATTACTGCAGATGTGTACTGTGAAGAACTGAACACAGTGATGGAGAAGCTGGCACATCTCCAACCAGCATTGGTCAATCGCTCGTCTCCGCTGCTCCTTCCTGCACGACAACGCTCGACCTCATACTGCACAGCAGACGGTCTCCAAGTTGCAAGAACTGGGGTTGGAAATTCTCCGTCATCCGCCCTACTCACCAGTCCTTGCGCCTACAGACTACTACTTTTTCCAGAATTTGGATAACTCCTTGGCGGGAAAAAAATTCAATACCCGAGAGGCAGTACAAAATGCCTTTGAAGAATTTGTTGACTCCCATCCAGCTGATTTCT
>AP028434.1:19468239-19584778 GCA_036509395.1 Antheraea yamamai | reverse complement strand
ATGCAGCCCGGTATAAGGCAGGAAACCATAGCCATACGCGTCTAAACAAAGATAAGAGATTACTGCGTCAGCATAATTGGGTGGTCGTCCGGTCTGCATAAACAGTCGATGAAATAATGTGTTTAGTTTTTAAGTTCAGTCTTGTAACAACTCTCTTTTGTATTGGACAAAATTAAAATATTAAAATAAATTGTGCTTTTTAAAAAGCTCCTTCAAGTATACCGAGTTTTGACTGGCGCAGCCGGTAGGATTCCGTGCGTATAGTACATCGTGAACTTAAAAATCAGTTACGCGAATCGAAAAGTACTGTGCCGCTTCGCACTTGCACGGAAAAACTACGAACAAATAAATTCGTCAATTTCGGGAAAACTCTACCAACAAGACTCAGTGAAAAATCAAGGCCGCCTAGCTACAATGGAAGGATGGGTTCGAGTGCACTGTGAGTAGACCCTTTCACGTCCATCTTTGTTCCCATCTATTTTTATTGGCTAGAGAAATCGTTATTTGATTTTCCTTGTTTCACTTTTGTGCATCTGACACGTTATAATTATTAAGTAATTACTTTAAGCTATATTTTAAGAACATGGAGCACGTACGTGCAATTCCAAAAGATTTATTATGCCTCATACCTAAATTTGAAGGGGAGGAAGGCTTATTGAATTTATTTATTAGGAAAGCGCAATATATTTTTAGGGCGTTTTCCGATGCAAATAGTGCAACGCAAACATTATATGTATTTCACGCTATTAGTAGCCGGTTAACAGGTAGAGCTGCAATTTTATTGAGCGAAAGGGAGGATATTACGTCCTGGGAGTCCTTAAAAGAACTTTTGATCCAACATTTTGGCGACCCGCGATCCGAAGAATGTATCGCTATAGAACTAGAGCAAATGAAATTAAAACCAGGTGAATCTTACATCGATTTTTGTCACAGAATACAGCACACGCGCTGTACTCTATTTGCTAAGGTCAATTTATTAACAGACGAGGGGGTTAAAGCCGCGAAAATGATTGTGTATAATAATATGGCATTAAATGTGTTTCTCTTTAACTTACCTGAGGATTTAATTCGTATCGTGAGACTTAAACAGTGTACTAGTTTAGAAAAGGCGTTAGCTATTGTAACAGAGGAAGTAAACTTTATGAATCAATATAATGCGAAAAATAAAATAAAACAAAATTCGATTAATCAAAATATCAGAACGCAACCAGCTGTTCCAATCGCTAATCCATCAAATCCCAGCTATAAATTTGGAATTCCGCAACAAAGTCAACCGAATAAATTTTCAATGCCACATCAAAATGCTAACTTTGGAATCCCACATCAACCGCAACATGGTTTTAAGTTTGGTGTCCCAAATCAGCAAAATACATTTAGGCCAAATTTGGGCCCCCAAAATTATAGATATGGTATTCCAAATCCACAACCACAGTTTAAATTCGGCATCCCTCAACAGAATCAGGCTTTCAGACCTCCTATAAATAATCCGGTGAGACCACAAACAGCTTTCGCTCCGCCGCAAAATAACTTTAAATTCGGTATACCTCATCAGAATATACAAAATCAAAAATCAAATTTAGACACCGACGTATCTATGCGCACCGCGCGCCCTTTAAGACAAAATACTTTAGAAGCCACGCCTGAAAATAATGATCAAATATTTTATAATAATGAAGTCGAAGTAGCCCCGGATAGCTATAGTCAACAAAATGTAGAATATTTTGAGAATAATTACACATATAATGGTGAAGTGCCTCAAACTCAACCAGAGTCATATGTAGAGCCTTCTGAAAACTATTATCAGGATACCGCTTCTTATGATGCAGAAAATTTTCACACACAGGCCTCACCTCTTCAACCGAGGTAATACATATTAATTGTGATGGCATTCTAAAACTACCACACATAGAAATACCAGAAATACAAGCTCGATTTATGTTAGATACAGGAAGTACACGATCATTCGTGAGCCCTGCCATTGCAAATAAATATTTTTCAAATTTTAAATGGTACGAGCCTTTCGAGGTAATTAGCACACACGCTCGCAGTCAGCACACAGAAGCCATATACATCCCACTCCTAAAGACATTCAAAAGTTCACAAAGTCATAAATTTTATGTTTATGACGTCGATAGTAGATACGATGGTTTGATAGGTTCGGACCTTTTAAAACAACTCGACGCCTCAATAGACATGAAGAACCAATTACTATATACACGAAATACATGTATACCAATTATATATAATCCACCGCACGAAATAGTACTAGAACCCAGAACAGAAACACGCGTTAAAATCCCAACCGATATGAGGAACGGAGAAGCTATTATAAATTACATAGATTTTGGCCAAGGCGTCCGGATGCCGAGCGCTATCATAAGTTGTGTCGACTCATTTGCCTATAATATCATACAAAATACCTCTGATGATAGAGTTACTATGACGTTTTCGGAGCCCATAAAGGTGACAAAGTATGAAAGTGATGAATGTGCCGTGAATGTAACAATGAACGAGTTAGAAATTGATGAAATATTGAAACAAAATTTGACAAAGTTACGTCTCGAACATATGAACAAAGAAGAGCGTCAGTGTATAAAGCAACTGTGTTATGAATATCGAGATGTATTTCATTGCGACGAATTACCTCTGACATTTACAGACCGCGTTAAACACCAGATTAGAACAAAGAACGAAGACCCGATTTATATAAGACCGTATAGACATCCACCTTCTCAAAATGACGAAATCCAAAGACAAGTTGACAAACTACTAGACAATGACATCATAACCGAATCACACTCTCCATGGAGCGCACCAGTACATTTGGTACCTAAGAAACTAGACTCTACAGGTGACAGAAAATTTAGAATGGTAATTGACTATAGACGTTTAAATGAAGTTACGATTGACGACAAATATCCTCTGCCAAATATTTCTGATATATTTGACAAATTAGGTAAATCAATGTATTTTAGTACAATAGATCTAGCAAGCGGGTACCATCAACTCGAAGTTGAGGAACAGGATAGACATAAAACAGCGTTTACTACACAATCCGGTCACTTTGAGTTTAAGCGTCTACCTTTTGGACTTAAGACAGCCCCAGCTACATTCCAAAGGGCGATGGACAGTGTGTTAAGGGGCCTCCAAGGCATACACTGTCTCGTTTATCTCGATGACATAATAGTGTTTTCTACTAGTTTACAACAACATTTAGATAGGTTACGAATGGTTTTTGATCGTCTCAGAGAAACGAACCTCAAAGCGACATTAGATAAATGTGAATTCTTCCGAAAAGAAGTGTTATATCTAGGTCATATGATCACTAAAGAAGGACTAAAACCAAACGATGAAAAAATACAAGCAGTTTTAAACTTTCCTATTCCCAAAACACCAACACAAATTAAAAGCTTTTTAGGTCTGGTGGGATACTATCGTAAATTTATAAAAGACTTTGCTAAAATAACGCAACCCCTAACAAACTGTCTAAAGAAAAGAAATAAAGTTGAAATTACCGATCAGTTCATAAGAGCAGTAGAACAATGTAAAGAACTTCTGGTAAATGCCCCCATATTACAATTTCCAGATTTTTCTAAACCATTTATCTTGACCACAGATGCATCCAACTATGCATTAGGCGCTGTACTGTCTCAAGGGTCAATTGGGGTAGACAAACCTATAGCATATGCCAGTAGAACACTAAATGATGCAGAAACTAGGTATAGCACTATTGAAAAGGAATTATTAGCGATAATATGGGCCGTTAAGTACTTTAGACCTTATCTGTATGGCAGAAAATTCATTATATATACTGACCATAGACCATTAAAATGGTTAAACTCTATTAATGAACCCAATAGTAAACTCACTCGATGGAAATTGCGGTTAGCTGAATTTGATTATGACATCGTTTATAAAAATGGGAAACAAAATTGTGTTGCGGATGCTCTATCACGAATTAAATTGAATGCATTAGGAGATAGTGACAAAGATTCTATGAAGGTTAACGTTGATAGTAATGAGAGATTACAGAAACATATAGATGAAGTGATAAGGGAAATTGAACGATTGCAAAGTAATGATGATAGATTAGGAACGAATGAGCGAGCAGAAAGTCCTATTGAAATATCGTCAGACTCAGAGAGAACATTAACTGCATCCCCTTTAAATCAACCCCGATCACCGTTTTCCTTACCCTCTCCAACTAGCAGCACAATCTCAACATCTGAGGTACCACAGTTATCTCACACGTTTACTGAACATTCTGCATTGGAAACAGATACCGTAGGTATACCCATTCTGGACGAAGCTGTAGACACAAAACCACTCCAAATACTTGTACACACTTGGCATAGGGATGAGACAGCGGTGAAAGACATATCGAGACCAAAACAAAAGGTACTGGAGGTCCACCTACCTTTAAATAGACCTGACTTGGTGAGACAATTTTTGAAGGAATACATTAAGCCTAAAATAAAACATTTCATTTATTACGAACACGACACACATCGCAAACAATTTGCAGAAGCAACTGTTTCTTTATTCAAAAAAGGTTCCGTTAACATCTTTGAATGCAAACGAAGGGTAGTTTACGTAGATAACGAAGAGGAGCAACGAGAACTAGTATTAAAATACCATATAGGGAAGACATGCCACCGTGGTATAAAGGAAACGTTAATGCATATTAAACGCACATACTTTTGGAATAATATGGATGTGATTGTAGCAACTGTCATAAACTCCTGCGTAGCTTGCAAAACTATGAAATACGATCGTAAACCCATAAAACCAGAATTACAACTAACACAGACACAAACCCGACCATTTCAGGAAATTTTCATTGATGTTTTCACCATAGAGGGAAATTTATACCTCACCATAATCGATGCATTTAGTAAACTAGGTCAAGCTATGGAAATTAATAGTAAAACCACACCAGAGATAATAAGGGCCCTCATTAAATATTTTTCTATATACGGTGTACCACGAAAAATAAGCGCGGATTCGGGTACAGAGTTTAACAACTTGCTTCTAAAGGAAACCCTTAACTTTTACAAAATTAACTTACATATTGGAACTCCACATAACCATAATTCTATGGGACCCGTGGAACGGTTCCATTCCACTCTTATAGAGATATACCGTTTAGCAAAATATGAACACAAATTTACTGATGCAGCTTCTGTTATGACGTACGCAGTTATGTCGTACAACCAGACTATACATTCGACGACAGGCCTTACTCCTTTTGAGGTAGCTTTTGGCCATACCGACTTAACAAGTACCTTCGACGTCGAATTTAACAAAGATTATACGCAACATTTATTACAGGACCACAAAAAGCGAACAAAATACTTATACGAGTATCTGACTGATAAAATCATAGGTAAAAAGGAAAACATTAGAGGAAAACGTGGGGGCGAAAGGGATTTTAATGTTAAGGAAGGAAATACGGTATTTATGAAAGGTGTGAATGCAAGAAGAAGTAAAGATAAAGCACGATACATAAAGGCGGAAGTTACAGGCGAGGTAGTCAGGAATATAGTGCCCGTTAGGGTCCATGGTCGTAACACTAAGGCTCCTATTAAGGACATAAAACGCCCTTCGCAGGTCCATCGTGTCCCTGATGCTGATAGCCAGCAGCCGGGCCCTTCTACTTCAACCGGTTAATAATAACCCGGGAATGCTTCCTGTCAAGGAAGGGCAAGCTCTTATTAGAAACGATAAGTGGAGTATTATTAAGATTTTAGACTTAAGTTTAATTCGTGAGGACTTAGAAGCTAATGTAAACCGGTATGCTAGCCTAAACTCACACATGGTACGTTATTTTGGAACTAAATCACTACCTTCAGATATTAGCGACTTAAAGATACAGACAGACTTTATCAAAAATATTACATTACAAAAATTAAATCAAATAATACCACTACAAAAACACAAACGAGGAATTCTAAATCCCATTGGTTCTCTGGTTAAGCTAATTACAGGAAATTTGGATAATGAGGACGCAATAAAATTTGACACGTTAATCAACGATGTAAGGTCAAAACAAGATGGAATGAATAAAAAGATGACAGTAGTCGCCGAAATGATGGAATCAGTTGTAAAAAATCTAAATGTAACCAAAAACAATTTCCTCCAGTTTGATAGAGCGATTTGGGAAATTAAAAAACAAATTAATGATACAAAGATCTATCAAGATGGCCTTAAAGCCTCTAATATGTATAATCTATTTTTGCATAATTTCCAAACTCTATATATAACACTGGATGAGATTGAAACAGCTATATCTCTCAGTAAATTAGGGTCACTACATCAATCAATTATTGACACTGACGAATTATTATCATTGTTAAAAACTATAGAAATAAAGAACAGGCTCGCCTTCCCCGCCAAAGCAGAAAACATTCTGAAATTAGAGAAATGTATAGAATTAAAAGTTTACGCAAAGGGAAATCAAATAACGTTTATCTTGGAGATACCTCTCTTTGAACCCAATATGTACACTTACTATAAGCTTTTCCCCTTACCTATTACTAACCCTTTAAACCAGACTACCCTTATATTACCTAAGTATCCTTACCTCTTGATGAAAGGGTCGAAAACGGTATCGCTCCTTAACCCATGCCAAGAGATCGACGAGTTGCTATTCTTATGTGAAGAAAACCACTCACCTCTATTAGTTAAAGATGTCTGCGTGATCAGCTTAATGAACTTCGATACCAATATGAGTTACTGCCAACAAATACCGGTAGAGTTCAATGAAGTAAAAATTGAAAAGATACAAACCAACCGATGGATACTCTATAGTAGATCTACCTTACTACTCACCAAACAGTGTAAGGACGACATCACCCACTACCATATTCAAGGAACTTATATAATTACTGCTGATGATAACTGCGAAGCTAGAATCAAAGAAGTTATATTAAGGAAACACCAAAAACGAATAAGAACATTATCTTCACCGGCTCTACCTATCATAAACTTCCCTGAAGTTCCGCTGAACCCGATGACACCACCGCCCAACATAAGACCCGTGAATCTGGATGAATTGGACTTAAAGAATCTCCAAAGTTTATCCCATATGTTAACGAGAAGTGTTAGTGTCGAAAGTGAAAGTGCTATTACATTTCAGAATATAAGTATCGGTACATTGGTCCTCTATGTACTTTTAGCTATAAGCGTTATAATAATTTGTATGAATTACATGTGTAAAAATTATACAATGTGTCGAAACTATTGGTCTAGGAAAAACTCGCCCAATAGTTCCGAAACTACGGGGGGAGGAGTTATGCAGCCCGGTATAAGGCAGGAAACCATAGCCATACGCGTCTAAACAAAGATAAGAGATTACTGCGTCAGCATAATTGGGTGGTCGTCCGGTCTGCATAAACAGTCGATGAAATAATGTGTTTAGTTTTTAAGTTCAGTCTTGTAACAACTCTCTTTTGTATTGGACAAAATTAAAATATTAAAATAAATTGTGCTTTTTAAAAAGCTCCTTCAAGTATACCGAGTTTTGACTAGAAACACAAAATAAACTTTAAAAATATTTGCGATAGAAAGTTATCACGTTACCATGGCAACGTATATAATACTAACGCTAACACGCAGTGAAAGCAACCAAAAGGAAAAAAAATGCCCGATTTTGAAACATTCTTCATTGACTCTCCACTCCTATTGGTCTTAGCGTGATGATAGCCTAAAGCCTTCCTCGGTAAATGAGCTATCCAAAACCGAAAGATTTTTTCAAATCGGACCAGTAGTTCTTGAGATTAGCGCGTTCAACCAAACAAACAAATTCTTCAGCTTTATATATTAGTATAGATTAATGTAAGTGTTATCCTTAAGAGATAGATATATTTCATCAAGGACTCTTTTGTAGATATTTTAATATGTACAATTCCGTAGCACATTATATTGATATCTATACTAATATATAAAGCTGAAGAGTTTGTTTGTTTGTTTGGTTGAACGCTATGATCTCAGGAACTACCAGTCCGATTTGAGAAAATCCTTCGGTTTTAGATAGCTCATTTATCGAGGAAGGCTTTAGGCTATATATCATCACGTTAAGACCAATAGGAGTGGAGCTCCAATGAAGAATGTTTCAAAATCGGGCACTTTTTTCCTTTTGAGAGATTTCGTTAGCGTTAGTATTATATACGTTGCCATGGTAACGTGGTAAGTTTCTATCGCAAACATTTTAAAAGTTTATTTTGTTTTCCTATTCAAAATTTGTTATCTATTACGTATTATAAAAATAAAGTTTGTGCATGTACAATTAAAATAACAACTTTTTGAAGAATGTATATGGCTACAAATAACCAAAAAATTTTTTTTAATATTTCGTCTATATTTTTATATTTTGTCTGTTTGTTTGTTTGTTCCGGCTAATCTCCAAAACGGCTGGACCTATTTTAACGGGAATTTTACTAGCATAGCCGAAATTATAGCGGTTGACATATTGTACTTTATTTGTCCGCGGCTTCGTCCGCATTGCTATTTCCAAAATGGTTGGAAAGATTTTCACGGGGTGTTCACTGGTAGATAGCAGACCTCATAACAAGTAATTTAGGTTTATTTCAGCCGCAGTGGAATATCCGAAATGCTTCAATTAATTTTCACGGGACTTTCACTGGCAGACAACTAACTAATGAGCTATTTTATTTTAAGGTAGTGGGCTCGGCAGACGTTGTCCCGCCCTGATAATAAAAAGAAAACCTTGACAAATTATACCTAAACCTTCCCTGTGAACCGTTCTACCTACTGGTGAAAACAGCATGAAGATCCGTTCTGCAGTTTTTGACTTTATCGCGGACAGATAAACAGACAGATCAGAGGACTTTGTTTTACACTATGTAGTGATGAACTGTTACCTATGCATTCGTTCGTGTGAAATTGATTAAAAATAATTTGTTTACTGTAAACAAGCGCATGAGACGTGCGCTGTACTGGACTCCAAGAATAAATGTATGTATTTTGAATTATATTATCATTTTGGTCAATTTGGCGGCCATTTTGTTTTATTTACCGCGTGTGCATCTACATAACTCAGTTTTTTTTCTCGAACTGACTATGCTATTAGCTTTGCGCCATTTACAGCTTCACCGAACTACTATACATAACTCAGTGATTATAGCAACGTATAAGAATAATACAATTATATTGACAATATGGGCTTGTTATATCTATATAATAAACAATTTAACACAAATTGTTCGATAATGTATAGTTTAAAATTGTCATTACTTTCTTATATAGTGTTAGTGAGCATCGAGGGTGGTATATAGTAGGTTAAAGTTCCAGGTATGTTGCTGATGATAAATCCCATCCCATTCGATATACTATTCGTATTCACATATCTAATGTACACGTAACATAATACAGTAGATGGCGTGCGTGTCGTAGTTACAAATGTTTTTGAAAAAGCATTTCTGTAATGTACACACCTAATTACAATTTTACATTTCTTTAATACATTTAAAAAAAGACGCGTGCGGAGCCGCGGGGGACAGCTAGTCTCTGATAAAGTTTCGCCAGAGTTACCAATATAAAGACCACGAAAACTACATCTTAAGACTTCATTAGAATATATTGCATACTCTACTGTATATAAATAGAATAAGCAATACACATGTAAAGTGTAAACTGTCACGGAAAAAGTATCTAGACGATAGCGAAAACTGTATCAAAATCGATTGCGGAGTTTAGAAGAACTAAGAAAATACAGATCTACTCGGAGGAGCAACTTTGTTTTATGATATTTATATACACAGACTATGGAAGATATAGAAAGAAACAGATAGAAATTTCCCACTAATAGGATTTAGCACGTTTGAAAAGTAAACATCACTTTAATATATAGTTTTAAAAATTAATAAACAACAATTCAAAACGTGCAACAAACCTAACGCCTATGTCGCAGGTTCCTAAATCATATCTAAAGCCCATGTATCATAGATTTTTACAAGTTGAACAAGAAGTCTTTTAGAGTAGTAGGTAGGCATGTTAGCGAAAGGCGCAGATAACTCCGTGCTCGCAGATAATGTCGTCTGATATAACCACAGTCTCCCCTCAGATCATAGAGTTAACATAGTACAGATGCGTTATTGCTTATCTCTTTAAAATGATGGAATATGTTACATATACCACTTCATGGACAAAAAGAGCCTCATGGTACAGAGGTAGTTAACCCTATTACTGAGCAGAGAGTTTGAGTGTTTAGATTTACGCTCAAAATTGACTTTTGTATTTAAATATACTCAGTTTAATTACCATCAATACTTAATTTGGAAGTAAAAGGTCGTGAATTAAATTGTGTTCTCATATTCATTATTCGTATAACTGTAATGGTTTATGGCAGAGCATACCGAGGTACGTGTCAGATATCAGGATCTTTTATAAAGTTAATTCTCGTTATATTTTCGTAAATCAAACAATCATTACAAAGATTATATATGCGAATGTGAATTTGTTTGTTTATTCATTCGATCATTATACACAACACTCAATAGTGTCAGGGTTACAGAAAGCGGTGTAATTTTCATCCAAAAAAATACTCTACCCGAGAAATAAGCCAAATCTAAATTATCGCAGACGAAGCCGTGAGCAAAAATTGTCTTTATAACTTATAGCCTATTGATTTAGGGTAGAAGCTACATTACTGTACATTTTTATGAAAATCCGTCGAATAGTTTTTGCGTAAAACAGTAATAAACCATCCCTCCATTCCCAAAGCGTTTCTCGTTTACTTATAATGCTAATAGGATTTCGTTTCTATACTAGAAACAATTAATCAAGTAAGGTACACAGCAATACATCATCCAGTAAAGTTACTTACCACTATGTATGTCGGGGCGACGTTGAGGTGGCAGTTATAAAAGTATGGAGTCGTCATATGTATACGTCATCTTTAATAGCCGATATAGTCAACCAATAGTGTATATGTATAGTTACGAATATATGTAGAGATGTGAACAGTCCGACGATCCGTGCGAGAATGAACCCCACTCCGTTTTCGCTGTGCCGTTCGTATTAGCGGGTAGCGCGTAATAATATTTATGTCAGTACAAATAATTTTTTGCGGTAGTACGGGCATTTGCCGCGACGTGTACAATTTAGTGATCTCAGTAGATTATAAGTCATTGAAAACAAAGACTAAACTAAGAAAAAAAAGGGTCATATTTGAAATATATTCAATTTTCAGTCTTTAAAATTCCTGTCCACCCAGAGACAAAACAGCCATAGGCATAAATTAACTAACCCATAAATTTGTCCCAATAATCGAATCTACAGTATATTCTCGTTATCTAAGGCCCAGCATCATGTCGCAAGTCCTCGAGGCGGTACATTAAGATCCGCGATAAGCCCCTTGCTTCGCTGACCGAGTCTACTGAACGAGATACGGGATTTGACGGTATTGCGAGATTACTCGGGACTCTGGTAATTGTCCGTAAGTAATGCAGATTTGACCATTTCAGAGGTATTTTGACGAGTTACTCTAGAAAATCTGGTTTTTATAGCTTCATATACAATTAATTCAAAATCTCTTTTATTGATACAAGTTTTCTAAATGTCTTTTGGACATAGAACTATAATAAATAGTAAATACGAGGTTGTTTGTTTATAAATCCTTTTATTTCTTGCCTTATAATATTACATTTATGTATTCTGAATACATTATCAATTTATTGGCTCATTAATAGTTGTTTGACTTAAAACAATAAAGTTGAAGGACTCGTCGCGGAGACTTGTTTACAATTTAATATCATAAGTCACAATTCTTTAAACGTGGAGATTATTTTAATGTAGCAAATAAAAACAGATTTTTATTTATTACTAGCTGTGCCCGCGATGTCGTCCGCATGGAACCCTATTTAAAAAAAAACAGTAATTAATAAAATTTCTGATTCTTAATACTAAGCCATTAAAATTCGTCGTCGTCATTAAAATTACAATAACTTTTGATAGAGTGAATTTTAATGTACAAATACTTACTATTACTCGAGAATATGTTTTATAATATACTTGGTGTGGTTTTTTCGTGAACGCAGTAATTTAGCAGTGATACGTGCCCAAACAAACTGACAAAAAGACAGACAGACATTTCTAAAGATGATTATAATGCACTTTATTACTTACTCTTAGACATATGCATCAATTTTTTTCACGAAAATCTAAAAAGTACAGACACGTTAGATTTACGTTTTTAATATAATTAAAAAAAAGAATTATAAAAGGATAGGGGGGCCGGGGGGGTGTTGTCCCCCCTAAATTCCCCCCCCAAACCCCCGTGGGGGATAAAATAAAAAATCTTTTTGATACTCTGAGGGAAAAAAAAATACTACAAAAAAAAAAGAAGCTATATTATGAAAAAAAGATATGAAAAAAAAAAAGGGGGAAAAATTAAAAAAAAATAAAAAAAAAAAAATGAAAATAAATTTTATTAAAAAATTCGTTGTTTAGATTTACGTTCCATTATTATATGATTCGGTTTCGGTGAGGAACTACATAATTAGCATAATGGTAACTTTTTCTAAAACCACCTAGTTAGGAACCACGCTCAGGTTAAAAATTTGTCGCCAAGTATATATAAGTATTCGACGACGGTATAACTTGAGAGGCAGTTCTTTTAGGCTTAACCTGTTACTGCCTTAAGGACACATTGTCACTGGCATCCGGTAACATAGTTGTCTATGAGACATACATATATAATTGGATTGTGGTATATAGAAATATGTATTTATGTATATGAGATTGATAAACTCCGAAACACTCGAAACACCATAAAGAAAGAAAGAAATAACTTTATTGTTGGAACAACCATACAAATTAAATTAAATTACACAAAGTAATCAGACAGAAAGAATACATTTGAAAATGAAAAATAGATGTCCAACAATTGGTGAACCCATTCAGCAAAAATCTGCAATACAGTAAGTAGTACTGCAGCGCTGATTTTCGATGGGAGTATATGATGATAAACGGACGTTCAGTCGATCATATTAATGTTAATACAAAATTTAAAACGAACAAACAAATAACACAGATAGACATAACACGCCACGGATGATCACACTAAAGAGATATAGCTACTGTAACCACAAATTTAAGATTAAACAAAACAAATATA
Organism: Antheraea yamamai; assembly: GCA_036509395.1. Lineage (NCBI taxonomy): Eukaryota > Metazoa > Arthropoda > Insecta > Lepidoptera > Saturniidae > Antheraea > Antheraea yamamai. Next base: position 19,571,640 of record AP028434.1, on the reverse strand, counting down.
AATTTAGAAGAAATAAAGATTTTAAAAAAATACCCACCAATAAACAGAGCTTACAATATAACTGCGTGAATACATTATACGTCACTTTAATTACTGAGTTTGAAATTGCAATAGATAATGCCTATATGAGAGTTTAAAGCTAAGTTTACTCTTTTTGGATGAACATGATGGTGGGATGTTGTTCCAACAACGAGTGGCGGCATATTTAAATGACTCTCTGAAAGCGGTAGTTCTATGAAGAGGTATCGATAATGGATTAGTCATGGTGCGAGAACATGAAAAGTATGTGTGCTTATCTTGTCTCCACTCTAACTTGTCATACAGATATTTTGGGTTTTTGGTTTTAATCAGCCCAAAAAGTGACGTAGCCATGTGTAACTCGCGTCATGTTGGCATTTTGTAAGACATTTGCATCATTCAAAAATGGTGTAATATGCCCACGGCGCGGGACATTGAAGCAAAATCTGGCACAAACATTCTGCACACACTGAATGGAACGATCAGTACGCGATATTAAACAAGGACCATACACTGTATCACAGTAATTAAGTCTCGATAGAACTAAACTGTCAACAAGTATTTTCCTCAATGTGATACTAAAATACTGTCTAAAGGATACTTATTGGACGCACTTCATTGAAATTTTGTGGGTTACTATTTTTCTGTATTGGTTGAACAATTGAACATTGCCAAAGATCTAGAAATGTGTTTGTACTGATAGACACGTTAATAATGGATGTAATAGCTGCCAAGGTTTCCGGAAGTGTGAACCTTATCATATCTTTAGATATGCCATCAGTTCCCTGAACATTTGTCGTGATATTTTTGATTATATTAAAAACAGTTATTTTATCAACAGTCGTAAGTGCAACTTTTGACGTGCCATATCTATTGTATTCGAAAATGTCAACTGTGAGATGGTTACATTTTGGTTTCCAGGAACATCAAGGAAGACATCATTTATCCCTTCAGGATCTTGAAGGTAGTCAGGGAATCTACTTTCTTGGCTTGGCACGTATACATGAGATTTAAAGTTTTTCTATAACAGTTTGGATTTTGTAATGTTCTCATTAATGTGTTTGGTGAAGTAAGCTTTCTTTTCATTTTGTAAGGGCTGTTCAACCAGTCGCTTTAGTTGAAGATGATAGTTTTTATGGGAGTCCAGTTTTGTGCATCTATACTGGGCACGAGCTTTATCACGTAGATTACACATTAGTTTTATAGTATATAAAAGCTCCTCATAAGTGTTCTTCTTGAATATTATTTACATCTAATTTACAGTAACTAGATTATATTTATGTTATTAAATTTTAAATAGATTTTTTAAGACCCAGATCCCAAAATGGTGGATCATGTTTGTAAATATTGCAGCCATTTTTTATAGCTTCAGTTGTTATTCGTTTTTAATTTTTTTTTAATAAATACGCTATTTACGCATCATGATGTACACCAGTGCATCGTGAAGTCTACATTCGTTTGTATGGATCTTAAGCCCTTATGGTTTTGGACAGTCCAGGGGTTAACCAGAACGAAATCGCGGACAATCGCTAGTAGTGTATAAAAAATAAGGCTTTATAAAAGTCATATGCCTTAAAAGAAAGTTATGTGTTCTTTCTGCAAGTAAAACCACGCGTAAAACTTTATATCGCATATATATTTGGAATCGCGTAAGATTACACATTTTTAATTTAACATAATCCATAGAATGTGAACGCAGTAAAGCTTTCAGCATGATCCCATACAAATCCCGGAGCAGTGATCACCTCGTTATCCATATAATAACGATCCCTATCGATCCAGTATCTCAGTGTAATCGGATTTGTGTACATTGTCGGTAGGGTTGCCGAGTTTGACTGGTAAATCATTTGAATTCTTACATGACTCTTTGAATATAAGTACTAGCTGAGCCGCTTACGCGTTGCTCTGGCTCAGTTGTTACACGTGCAATTACAATTATGATAAAGTATTTGATATTATGGGGTAATGAGTCTATCTAAAAACTTGGTACAGGAAAAACGAGGTTACGTAGTAAATAGATTAACAAAGCACGTGCACCATAAAATAAACTGGAGTTGAAAAAGAAATTCTAAATTAAAACGTGGCGCCATCTATGAGATATCTATAACAGTTGGTCCTACAGTTCTCTGTCAACAAACTAATTAAAAGCGCCATCTGTTCGAAACTGATGAAAGTTACAATTTACAAATAACAGTACTCAACATTGATAATCATTTAATTTGTAATTAAAAAATATTGAAGGCATTAATCAAGGTAGACAAACATCATAACACTGAATTTTTATATATAAAGATGTGACCGTAACAGTTATCATTTCTATATGATGATTTATTAAGAATGTTAGTTAGTCTACTAAAAGATGTCAAATAAAATAAATTTGGGAACCCTAATTGTCGCAGATGTTATCTTTGTTCGACGTGTAGTCGTGACTTAGGAGTTAGTTAACTGTACGTGTTCGCTTAGAAACATTTTTTAAATATTATAACAATATTATAGTTTTTACAAGGAGCTATGGTGATTGCAACTATCTTTCTAGTTAATCAACTTAACGTTATGACATGTTAGGTGGTCAAACAGACTTTGAAAACAACACTAGTTCTTTTGAAATATTCTCTGTAGAATGTTTATTGTACGTACATAAATAAGCATAGTACTAGTAGGTAAAACGAGGATACTTTGACAAAAATACACGACGGCCTTATTTATGAAAAATGTATGTTTCAAATTCTGGATGTACGCCAGGCACAGCTCATTGTGCCCGCCATTGCGCGACAATGCTCCGGCCATTTTGTATTCGTTTTGTTTTCCGCGGGAATTTCAATGCGGTCGGCTCCGGCACTTCACATTGAGACAATAATGTTTTTTTCAAGGCTGTTTTTTTAATAATAGTAAAATTTTTATAAGAGATAAAAAATTACTTAAAAAATTGAAGTATAAATTTATTTTTTACGGTTTTAATAGTACGGTGACGACCAATATGTGTCATATTATCAGCTACAGTCATTCTATATGTATGACAGTCATAAATCATTAATATATTTACTTTCCTTACCTATTTTTGTCGTTCAGAGAACAGAGAACTGCTGTGGCTCAGTAGAATTTACCACGTATAAGCACGTTTACTTCCGTTATTTATTTATGACACTCTCATAAAAAATAAAAATAGTATTTATTAAAGTGAAACTTTTATTACATCGTCTCAAACTTTTTCGTCTGTGTGTTGCATGTCGCGTGATGGTCGGCCGCGGAGTAGGGATAAAGTGAAAGGCGCTCGTCAGAGCAGCCAGGGCCAATATGGCGGCGCCTATAGTTCGCAGCAGCTGACCGTGTAGTGTATAGACTATTATTAGTTAAATGTCTATAGTGTGAAAAAAAGTTTCACTTTTACCGTGGTTTCATAAAACCACACAATTTTTTTAACAAAATGATGTTACATATCATAAAATAACTGTAGATAACTATAACGATAATAGACTAACTAAATCCTGTGTCCCGGGTAATCATTCAAAACTGCGTTACAAAATAACTGTCAGTGCCATCAGTGTCTTACATATTGGGTAAATGAAATTAAAAGAATGTAAAACATAGGTAATAGGTAATACCTAAAAAAAACTCATATACATTGACCATATACATTCCAACAATTAAATTTAAAAATAGTAGGTAATAGAAATATTGTATTACCAAGTTAAGTGAAGAAACCGGTAATGTATTGTCAGCGAGCACTGATTAAGTTATAGTATGCACGTACTCCGCGTCCCATCTGCGTTATTGTTATTAATTATTTATTTATTGACCGGTACGCCCACGACGTTCGGAAGTGGCCTCGGTACTTGTTACATTCTATAAGCGATAGCGGATACGTGATTATACAAACTTTTACCCACTAAATACGATTAAATTTTCTGCAATCTTAACATCACGTTGTATTATTATTTTCACTTAGGGTAAAAGATCCTTGATGAAATCGTCACTCTGAACATATACTTATATAATATAAGTTAAACAAAATTACAGAATCTTATCGGCAGAGACGTGCTGGTTGATTTACGGGCTCAATAACGATGTTTTGTATATAATCACTTGTAATTTTCTGGTTCAAGTACTAATGTACCTGTACAAGTTTCGACTATGAGGGCATCACCATATCTCCTATTTTCGTGTCAAACGGCAAACGCTATTGTATTCCCATTCGAGGAGTATAAAACATGCATTGGCACAAGAAGTTCCGATTTAGTCCACCGGATTAGCAATCTATTGCTATTCGCCTCAGTGTTGGGTTACTTTTAAGAGTGTTTGTAAGATTGAGTTGCGATTAATAAGATGCAGGGAACTCTTAACATCAGATGAACTGCATTCTCCTTTTCTTCTTCGTAACATGAAAGAAGCTTCTTGAGAAGATTGACTTGTTTTTCAAGTGCATTTATGTAAAAATATTTTAATTGTACCCACAATAGTATATCGAAACTACACTTATGACTATGATAATATTATGATAAGCTACTATTAGAATAGTATAAAGCAAACATGTTATGTATTTCAGTTTAGTACTAAAGAAATTCCGTCACTAGGCGCCATTTTCTCTGACATATCTCTTTTTTGTTCGTTTAATGGGGAACCATCATTATTGTCACTGAATTTTCGTTTTTGCCAAAACTGTTCACAATAATTGTATAACATAAAATTAGGTACGCTATAAGTAAATTACATTAAAAAATAATAGACATCTTTTAAAGTGACACTATACAAAAGGGAGTCTTTCGCCTTTCCATCAATACTAAAAGCACACCTCTATTTAGAATTGATATAAATAACATTTTGACAAGGTGTAGCGGCAGCCTCACGAAGCAATAAATAATATAATAGCTTGTAAACTGCAACGAGTTCTTGCGATCGGGGAGTGTCACGGAATTGCGGTTTTAATATTACACACACTTATCCATTGCTGTTCTATGACACAGCTTTAATATTACTCTCATAAAGTCTTACCTCAGCTGCGGTTTACGGACTATAAGGTAATAAGAAGTAGTGTTTCCAAACTAACCTATATCGTTTTTTCTTAAGTGCGCTTTCAATTTATAGTCTCAGGGTTACCAAAAGAAGATGATAGAGATTACGGTATCCAGACTTGTTAGAATTAGTTTATGTTTGCCTAGCCATGCAACACATTACTCAAAAATATTAATTGAATCTATACAAACCTTATTTCATTTTTTATTGGATTTAATTTTGAAATGGAAATTAATAGATAGTTACTTCTTCTTTCTTTATTTTTGGAAACCAATCTTCTAGTAGATTATTACTGCCATTGTCGAGTAGGTAATTATAAGTCTCTTACGATCATTTCAATGAACTAACAAGATGGTGGCCGTTTTGTTACAACTTTCCAGGGAGTTTTGTGGCATGGATTCTCCATGCTCCGCGGTATTATTTCCCTTCCACTTCACTTGTGCACAATAACCAAACTACATTACTAACAACACCAATATTACAAAATGTTTGAAGTCCTCCGAAATGGCTGTACTGATATTTATGAAATTTTTAATGTATATTTGGTAGGTATGAGTATAGGTCGTGAAAAATATTTTATACCTCTAGGTGATTAGGGTGTCCATGTCCAGATTTTTTTTTACTATTTTTATTTTTTTATATTTTTATTTATTTGCCATCTAAAACTACCTATAATCTCAATATTTCACCCTCCTAACCCCACCCTCACATTTTTTATTCCCAATATTAGTATTTTTGTATGAACAATATCCAACTTATCCAAGTGATTCAACGGTCTTTCGTATTTCAAACAAAACGAATTTATTGATGTTGCTGAATGACAGATGGCGCTACGTCCGTCTCATCGAAATTACTAGGTATGTGTTTTCGTGAATCCCTGAATTGTTTGGTTTCGCAGTTGGAAACGGAGGGAGTCGCTGTAATCGGGTTCTAGTTTTTAAAGATTATTCGAGGTTGGACATACAATTAGAACCGGTAGGAAGCCGATTTCACGCAGACGAAGTCGCGCGGCTCAGTTATTAAAAAATAAAATCTACTACATGACATTTCAAGATCCCACCAAAAACTCCGATTAATAATTTAATCACTATAACTATTTCTGACAATCTGGTAAGGCACTATATCGAAATGTCTAGTAAATTATTATAAACTGTAGCAAGCAAATGATTCATTCATATAGCCGAGCAAAGTTCTGAATTACGGTAAATTGTATAGCCGTTAACACACACTGGGCCCTCTTGAATTTCGATGGGTTACGGAATCAATAGTTGGTATTCTCTCGGGGCTATCCTTGATTTATATTCCGAATCGTGCCTCACTGAGTTTTCTCGTAAATTTTGTTTCTTCTGCTTTAGTAAGTAGCCTGGTTGATCCGATATGTACGGTATAAGTCGAAGATCATTTCGAATCGAAAATACTAGTGAATATGTTCCAAAAGGAAACTTATATATAACATATAATATATATACACGTAATCTCTCATATACGAAATGTAAAACGTATTACTTCATAATTGGCACTCTGTAATTATATTCATATGTTTTTAAAATATCATGGTTGTGCTGTGAAGTTCTTATTAAATAAATAAATAAATATATCTTATAATTCAGCAGTTTGGAGAAAATTGAGAATATAACCAGAATTGAATGTAATATTTTTAAATGATCAAATAAATAACATTCAATATTATAAGTCTAATGTATATTCATTATAAAAGTATATAAATACTTTTACTGGTAGATAACGAACTATCCGGTGTGTTATCAAGCCTATATTATTACACTTTTTATATAAGTTATACAGTAATTATAGAATTTAACAGATGTAATTATAAACCAGAAAAAGGATCTTATACGGGTTAAGCAATAATGGCAAAATTAAAGAATAAATGTCAATTAATATTAAAAGAAACCCACCCTCAAATGAAACATAAGTTGACAATAACATACCACGTACTATATAGTACATAAATAACTTTCATACATTTCATTTGGCTGTAATGAAAAACGTGTTTGTAAGAGTTATAGTACATCATAAAGGTGTGAGAGTTATTTTATGTGTAAAATAACGAGCGACATTTGTTAACAACGCAATGATTCACTTCCATTTGCGTGCTCACCGACTATAACTCGAGGAGAGGCGCGCACGCGGACTCGCGAGCTTCGTTTGCTGATTTTAATTGTTTAAAATGCAAATAAATTACACTCTAATGTGAATACTGGATAGCATTATTATTTTTTTAGCAATATTTTCTTTCAAGTTTAATTTTATTTTTTTTATTTTTGCTACCAATCTACTAGATTATTACTGTCATTGTCGAGTGTCTTGTAATAATTACAATGTTGTATCAGAATGGTGGCGCTCTTGTTAAAATTTGGGCGTTTTTGAGGGATCTCAATGTTCATGCTCCGTGGTATTATTTTTCATGTACTTCACTTGCGCACAATAACCGAACTATATTACCTAGAAAACATTAAAATCACACATTAAATAACACAAGATTATGAATAAAATATAAAATCCACGACAGGCTAAGGTCTCGCCAAAAAACCTCAAGTTTCATTTATTCTTCATGAAATGACTAAGGTGTGTACCTTGTAATGAATTAGTACATGATTATAAAATCTTAAGTACCGTCTGCAATACAGGGCTATCTGTAATAAAAATTTAAACGAAAGTTGTAATAAATTGCTCTAAAAGAGCTCTGGCACATCAATTATTGTGGTAGTGCATATTACCGATCATACTTTTCAACACTAGAATTATAGCTATAAATACTTTTGAATAAGCAACATCGTAATGGACACTCTGTAGATCCTTGCCACTTTAGAATCTGTGTTAATATGTCGTCAATTATAATCTGTTATTATTACATATTTTATTTTTAAACACACACGAAACAGATGCATCTCAATTAAAACTAATGAATAAAGTGATTTATACTTACACCGGACAGTCGAGTAATGATATATGCGTCGACTAAATAAGTATATTAGTAATTAATACTTACAGACTTCGGACTGGACGGTTCTTATTAGTTTATAACTTTTGCGAAACTCATGTGTGTATTAGTTCTGCTGCATTTGTGCAAGTTCTGCCATCAATTTCTCACAAAGTGTAAGAACAGTCTTATTTAGATTATGTAATGGAAAACGTAATATAATAGAAGTCATATTATAATTTATATTATTACTAGCGGGTCCGGTGAGCGTCGTCCCGCCCTGATAATAAAAAAGCCATGACAAATTATATACCTAAACCTTCCTCATGAATCACTTTATCTACTGGTGACAACCGCATGAAAATCCGTTCAGTGGTTTTTGAGTTTATCACAAACAGAAAGACAGACGTGGCAGAAGACTTTGCTTTATAATATGTAGTAATAATTTACTTTATAATCAATTTCGGAATGCATAATTCATTGATTTCTATTAAAGCGAAGGGAAATAGATAGTTGGCTAACTCGTTAATTAGTGGCGTTGGGTGTCGCGGCTCTACTAACATTAACAACCCAGTAAAAATATTAATAAACAATGAAACAAACGAGCTTCATATTAAGGTTCCGGATAATATTGGTTTTATTATTTATGTGTACCTACCTGTGTATACACGTGTGTGCAGTAAATCAGTATTATAAGATAATGTAATACATAACTCTAACTCGTACTTCAGCTCCTTGCATATAACTGTTCTTGCACATAAAGTTATAAAATTAAGTATTACGGAGGGTTTTGCTATAACTTGACGACGGAATCCTAAAAACACTGTAACGTTGGGCAGTCAGATGTTATCAGTTGATTTATTACGATACACCATTGAATTATGTTTGTGTTAGCACACAAAAAACACTCGAACCAGTTAACTTACCCACATAGTGCTTATAATTACCCAATTATTAATTTTAATAATACATTTCAATTAACCGTTATATAAAATTTTTGTACGATAAATATGGCCATATATTATATTTATATTTATCGGGGAACCTTACTATTAACCTGCGTCCATGCTATTGACTATATCGGGGGGTTACTTTTGACATGCATCCGTGCTATTGACTAATATCGGGGAATTACTATTTACTGACTCACTCCGTTCTGAAAGACCATCACCAAGGCTAAGGTTTTTAAATCGATTGTTCGTGGTGGATAGATCGATCAAATCATAATTTGTTATTGCGATACAACGTAGATTGCAATGTATTTGTAAAGTAAATAGATATATTGACGACAGTCCTGGACTTCGTCCGGGTTAAATTATAATATAAAACTTAACAACAATATGTGTAATACAGCCTAGAGGTCTAATGCCTAATGGCATAGCATATTTTGTTTAATTTAGTATATTTAGCACATCAACATAAATATTAAAATGCAATCATTAGGATTACAGGCATGTATGACATTTCTACAGATTAATAGTTATTTTGTAATGTGTTTAAATAAAACAGGAAAAGGCAATTCTAATTACATATATGACATACATATGTAGCTACCAAGTAGGTCATCCTCCTTGGCAGACTGGCTGAAACTCTGTATATATTGTAAATAGAATGTCTCTCAAACAAAGGAAAGATCGCGTCTCTGTATAATACCATACAGGGAGTTGTAAATAAACAGTCTATTTTACGCACTCCGAGTATTATTATTACGCTGCCCGTGTCAGTCTAAACTCTTATAGTATTGAGCCCGAAACTCCTACACATATATATAATTGTGACAAGACTTGCCAAATATGACAAAACAATGTTTTTTTCTCTCTTCTTGTTATTGAAGTGAAACTTCTAATGCGACTTCCAACAAGGTTGCGTTAAACGTTTAACGCTGCCATGGAGGGGGTATGAAGCACTGTTGCGTGAAACGTTCAAAGCTCCTGGACAGTGGGAATAGAAAGAGGTAGAGCGAGAAAAATAATCAAATATTTCGTATCTTACTTTAGTTATCATAATTCCATTGGAAATGTTATAGATTTGGATATCTCTCCACTCGAAAATGATAATTAAAAGATGCGATCAATTGTGAATTGTAAGCAATGTCAATAAATTTTGCCTTAAAGAAACAATATGATTTTACTAAAAATCAATTTCTACCCCTTCCTATTTTCATTTCCACATTACGAAGTTTCACTTCTTCCGCGCGGAGGGACTCCACGCACAATTTATTTTTTTGGTTGAGTTTCTTCATGTGTTTATTTAAAGAAGAATTTACTTATTTGTGTATATAGGTATTTTAAGATAATTATATATATATAAATTATAATTAAATATACTCACGACTTTTGAGCGCAAAATGAGTGACGTATACTTGCAGTTTTGCGGGAAATTTGAGGCCTGGCTGAAACCAACCCATCTCTTTGACTCTCTCTCTCTCCATCTCAAATGACGCATCTCTCTTGTCATAGATTTACTTTCTATGTTTAATAGGTTTTTTGTACACTTTTCTATAATAATAAATAGTTTCCTTTTTTCTGTACATGCTATAAGTATATCTATTATATATATCTATAAGTATATATATAATATTTCCAATAAAAAAACATTTAATTGTGCTACCTTTCATAGTGATCGGCCAAACTGTGTTAAAATTTATTTATCACATATACACCAATCTCCATTTTTATATACATTTAGATGTTTGTAATATCAGTTCCTAATAACCTGGTTGATAATTTAAATGTGCACTAAATTTACGCATCATAGAGAAGATGTAAGCGTGATTATATGTTAATCACGTCGGTTATCGGTTGTGGCGACGAAGAGAGGCGCCGTCTGACCTGACCGATAATAGAATTTACGTCAGCCTAGTGTGAACATGGGATGCCTAACCGACTTATCGGTTATCGCGTTGTGTGAAAAAAAACATAGGTTCACACCGACAAATACAGTATTAGCGGGTCGTGTTTAAGGTGAATGTTCTCACTTCGCTTGTGATATTTCATTTTTCTATATTTATATATATACTAGCTGACGGGGCCACGTGTTGCTGTGGCTCAGTTATTACATGTTGAATTCAAATTATAATTAAGTATTTGGTATAATGGCGTAACGAGTCTGCCTAAAACCTTGATACAGAAAAAGCGAGGTCACGTAGTAAATAAACAGAACACGTGCACCATAAAATAAACTGGAGTTGAAAAAGAAATTCAAAATTAAAACGTGGCGCCATCTATGAGATATCTATTGTTGTCAACAAACTAATTTAAAGCGTCATCTGTTCGAGACTTATGAAACTTACAATTAATAACAATAATCAATGTTGTCAACAATTTCATTTACAATTAAAAAATATTGCGGCCATTAATCGATATACAAATTATCGTATCTACCAAGTTACACCAATTTATATGTACACTAGCGGCCCCCGGCGGACGTTGTCTTGCCTTGTTAATAAAAAAAAAACTAAAATTCAACCGCAGTGCCACCTACTGGATCCAATTGTAAATCTAAACCATTCTCGGATCCACTCGGACACACACACCAAATTTCATCAAAATCGGTCCAGCCGTTTAGGAGGAGTTTAGTGACATACACACGTACAGAAGAAATTTATATATAAAGATAACAACAACTTTGTTTCGGAGTTCATCATGGACAAACATCCATGACACCGGATCTTTATATGTTTAGAAGAAGAAAATTAGCAGCTACCCGCAACTTCATCTGTCGTTGTAAGTTTATAAAAAAATTATACAATACATCATCTTCGTATAACTCTAACGGTCCACGCAGTGTGCGCAAAGGTAATTTTGCGATGGTAGCATTTCTTTCAGCTTACAAATTATAGTCTACATATTATTCTGATGCGTATACAATGTAGCTACAAAGTATCAAGAAAATTCGTTATCTAGCTTTTACGTGACAGAATGACTAACATCTATCAATTCTAACAATTTTTCTTGTTTATAAGTTCATAGTTCGCACGCGCACGCGTCTTCTCCACAATAACCTGTTGTAAAAATACAAAATTTCTTAAAACAATGTAAAAAGTGTAGTTAAAAAGTTAATATAAATTACATAATTATTTAGATATTTTAACTACTATAATCCATTATGCAAAATTTGCAGAGAGTACAGTAATAACGCAAGGGATTTGAATATATGTCATGGAAATATAAATAAAACGATAGTCTTAATATTTAGATGACATAAAAAATGATATTTGCATGTAACTTTTATAACGCACTTAATTGTTTTTATTTTTTGTAGTAATTTTTACAGTTTATATTTGTTTAAAATCTTCTATAATTTTGTAAAGTATTGTGTCCAACATTAATAGGAAGACAAATTTGATTTGTGTTCTGTTATTGAGCCAGAACAAATAAATAATATAAATAGGATTCAAATGAAAAATTGTTTAAAACAAAGCCAATTGTGTGACACACTGGCAATCAGTGTGCGTATAATATACCCATCCTAGCATACTTTTTTTACAATAAATTTGAGCATACATCCCATAGATATATCCGAGTCCTCTGGCAACTTGTAACTGAATAAACATGCTATTGGTTTTAGAAGTATTAGGTTAACACAATTTTTTTTTGTAATATTTTTTGATTCATTATAAGTTTGAACACAATATTAATAATTTTGACAATGTACTGTAGTAATCCAAATTATCAGAAGTACAAACTAGTGTAAATCTTTTATTTTTTCCTAAGAGATTAATTACTACCACTGATTATTTACAATATACTGAATAGTTGACATGTATGATGTAATGAATAAAAATGATCAGATTTTATTGGCTAAAAACTACCATAAGAGCCTTTCTTTATATGATCAAGCTGTGAAGGTTAACAGAGGACGTTAATTTCGCAAATATATTACAAGCATCAAAAAGTACTACTAGATACTAGGAATAGTTTAAATATGAGTGAAATTGCTGGTACGACTTAGTTCCCTTCCTCTATACAAACATATCCTAAAGCTCCCTAATCGCTTGCTCTTGATTTAAGCAATTACTTAGCACTTAGCCACTGGAAGTTGTCCGTCCAACCATTACAGTTAAGTTATTAAAGCCATTTAAACAGTAATACGACAAAGATTTAACCGACGCCGCCATTTTGTGTATCCGTGCCATTTGCTTTCGCAAGATGGTCAAATATTTTGAAATATGTATTTAAAAATAAATTTAATGTTTGTTGCTTACAATCACTACAAGAGTTATTATAAATTACTGTCGATTACTTAGAGGTGACGTTTCGTGGTTCGAAGGCTCTAGGTTTAGAAAACTGACAATGTAATGTAATATAGATAATTGCACAAGATTAGAATCCTTTTAACAAACGAAAACAATTTTATAAAAATGTATTGTTGGAACATACAAGCAATAACATTTTTTATTCTTCTCAATTAAAACTCGTACTTCTATATGGTTTTATAACTAATTTTACTTCAGAGTAAGAAACCGACAGTGATCAGTTCTACGAATCCTGTGCTGAGAATTCCTTGTAGTAACGCTTTATCCCTATATTATAACCTCAAACGATTCCTTCACCTGACAGATACACATTATTGCTAGAACATTTACAGATGTTGCTTTGATGCAACGTTTCCTGATGCAATGTTTACAAAACAGATAACTGTGCGGCTACCTCATGCGTTAGTCCAATGTGTTCGTTCACTTACTAGTCCATTAGGACCAGTATACTCGATAATAAGATAAAAAAAAATGTATAAATGCAAATAAATTTAAATGTTGTATAATTCCTACTGACATGGTTACTGTAAATCTTGCCATTAATTTACACTTAGGGGGACAATTTAATAATCAGCCTGCAAAATATAAAGGAAGTGGCCCAAGAGCGTGCCCTACAGTACACCACAACTCGAGACGCCTAAATAAATATAAATGTTTTTTGTTTGATTGTGGGAATTGATATTTATGGTCTAAAAAACGACGTCCCGCTGCGCGCCAGCTGCTTTAGGCCTCGGGGAAAAAACGGAGACCCTTTAAAACTTATGGCCCGTGAGTCGAATGCCGATGTTAGAACTTGAAATTAATAAACGCGCTCTTACGAAGTTCATAATGATATTTGTTACTTTTACGACGTCGTAATTGATTGGTTGGTTATATTATTTATCTATTTATGATAATTTTTGTACATTTTGTTAGTGTCATCTTCATACTTTGTTTTAATTTAAAGCAAACATAATAATATTCAATTAAAAGTTAGGGCTTGTGTTACAATTTCAAAATTATAGTGCATTTCTTGTTAAAAATGTCGTTAGAATAATGTTAGTAATGAAGGAAGTTAACAACTATACAAATTACTTAACACTAAGTGCACAAAACTTAATACTAAAGCCTAGATCAACTAAAAAATATTGTAATTATCGATAGACTAAAATTCTTTATCATCGATTTCTGCACTGCCACTTAATCTTTCACTAGTATAATATTTTAAACATAAACTATTCAAACTCGTGTTATCGTAATGTGTACATTAATGAGGAATTGTTTATTTTGCAGATATCAAGTACCGTTCGTTAACTGCGCAGTTCTAATCACGTGAGTACTATAAAAATGTTCTAAGCGAATTATCTACTTTAGTTTTATGCCTCAGCCTTCTAACATTACATTCTATGATCCTGTAGAACTTATTATAATATGCCCTTACATATGAAAATGGCATCTTGTAGAACTGGCCACTTTGATTTTAAATATCAGGTGTTTGTTTAAGAATTCCAAATTTAGGCTTGTGTATTTGTATTTCGAATTTAATGATTCATTTGTTTTCGTACCCTTTGATTTTTCTTTGACATTGTTCTTTTCACAAAATGGAAAACTTAAAAGAAGTTGTCTTAGAACATGACTTCCATCGTACAGAAACAGCTTGAAAGATTAATTATGTGTACGGGGAAGGTACTGTAAGAGAAAGTACAGTACGTTTTTGGTTCCAACGTTTTCGTTCTAGAAATTGTGTCCTACGAAACAAACCTCGTGGACGGCCGGTGACCCTAGTTGACAGTAAAGAATTAAAGATAATTATGGAAGCGCAAACCACGCTAAAGTTCGTGTGTGTGTGATAAAACAATTTTCATTCACTTCAAACAAATTGGAATTATGAAAATCTCGAGCACTAGAGAACCGCCTGAACTTTTTTTTTTTTTTTTATTGTGCTCGGAAAGTGACTGTCTGTGCCTGATGGTAAGTACAGTACAATCCAAAAACAATGGCGACCACCGAAAGACATACTATCTATCGCCAGTCGCCGCTGTCATGCCGGCCTGAAAGCGACCCAGTCAGGGACAGCCCCCCCCCCCCCCCCGTTGCTGGATATACACCGGCTGATCCCGGAACGCGACACGCCCAAATGTGTCACTATGGCGGGTGTTCCACCTAGTGTACGGTGGTCGCGATCCAGTCGGGTACAGACACCCTACCACCCCATGATGAAGCACACCAACCAATACGCATTGAATGCTGAGTTAGATCAACTTCATCGTCAATTATATAATCTATCATCGAATTTGACATACTTCGACAGGTTCATATTAAAAACAAAAACGCACTAAAATATGTCACAACTTCAATTAGTGTTTCATACATATGGAAGAAAATACATCCAAACATTATGTTGACGATTTTAATTAGTTTGACAACGAACACGGCTTTATATGATTTGTTGATGAAGCTACAATTAACTCCTCCCCATAACCGTAGCATACTTCAATTTGCATACAAATTAATTCCAGCAAAACTAATAGTCAAGTGATGTTACCAAATGTTCTCACGACAAACTCTCCTACTAGCCGACCTTAAACCTTTTTTTAACAGAAATTTGATCGAACTGTTAAAAATCGTTAAAAGAACGCCAATATGGAGGGAGGGGTCCATGATTTGCTTATTTTTGTTGACATAGTGATTACGTCAGCAATATTTATATATTTAACCAGAACAGAATTAGAAATACTTATATAAATATTTACGTAAGCATTGGAGGGGGTAAGAGCGTTGCTTACTTTTGCTGACGAGGGGGAGGGGGCGGTCCGAAATTTACAAAAATCTATATTTTTCTTTCTTGGATTATATTTATCTATACGTTAAAATAATGGGTATCTAAACCTATTTAAATTTGTTAAGTCGATTTCAATTTTATGAAAATAATAGTAAAGGCTACGACGAGGTATTTCACGGCTGCGTCTTCTAACGGAGGTGAACAGGCTCGGAGCTGCGCGCGTCCCTACATGTTAATGATTCGATCAAACACTGCTTTATTAACAACGGAAATTTATGATCTGCCATTTATTTTACTGAGAAATCGTGCGACTATAAATAAGACAAAATTAATTCGAGTTCGCGTTTACTTGTCCCGCTTTTAAAAATGTGTCTAATTTTTCTGATATACCTACTTATTGTGTTTTCTTAACCTAGCTTGGTTTTTCGGTATCAATTGTATATGTAATTAGTGCCTTTTTTATTAGAGTTTAAGTTTTTTTATCCGTTCCTAATAAATGTAATAAATTTTTAATAATTTTAAATTAATAATTTAAAAATAATAAATAAGTAAATTGTACATAGTTTATATACTTATACATAAATATAAAATAAATAAATTTTCAAATAAAACTAATGAACGATTTCTAACATCTGTAGCCTACAAAATATCTTGATTTCGGAACATTATTATGATGTTCTGAGTTACTCTTAACAAAATATTTACAAAACAACTTTTTAAATATTGTTTTCAAATAGTGACTTTCATTTATATTGGTTAACTCTTTTCCAAGTAAACAATGGGTAAACATGTCGCTCAAAGGGTGGCACATTGTCACTGACGAATGTGTTTTTAAAGGCAACAAAAACAAAACGAACGCGGCCGCGACATTTCAGTTTTAACATTTCAACCCGTAGGATGCGGGCGTGGGGCCGGACGGGCGAGCCGGCCGCGATGGTTTATAATAAAATTTTAGACGTTACAAATGTTCTGTGGTCTACAGACTGCGGTTACCTCGTGTGGTTGTCTCACGTTAATTTCGACATTTGTTACCACGTCCAGATGCGATTTACTTTCGAGTTCAAGAATAGCAATCATATTGACGAAGTTTTATTGGTACTTGTATTTTCCTATTTTTAGATAGCATTTAATAATGATTAATTACGAGTTTTGGAAATGAATATTAATGTTATAAAGCTCGAGATTTTTTGAAGTAAAACTTTTTTTTGGGGTTCTTATTCCTAATATACTCAAAATATATATTACAAAGAAAGGAAAAGCGAGAGAGACAGAGAGAGAAACGTTGCAATTTATAGTACACTAGCCCCTGCCCGCGACTTCGTCCGCGTAGTAATAGTTACGTAATAGGGAAAAATGGAAAAAAAAAGAAAAGAAATGAAAAAAATAAAAAAAAAAAAAAAAATAAAGAGGGGGGGGGGGGGGGGGGGGGGGGGAAGGGGGGGGGGGGGGGAGGGGGTGGGGGGCCCCCCCCCCCCCCCCCCCCAGAAGGGGGGAAAAAAAAAAAAAAAAGGGAAAAAAAAAAAGTTTTCACCAATAGATACAGTGTTGAAGGTTTCGGTATATAATTTGTTAAGGTTTTTTTATATTATCAGGGCAGGACAACATTCATCGGGCCCGCTAGTCTTTATATATAAAAATCAATGTTTGTATATTTGTCCTCTATGCATGCCGACACTACTGAACAGATTGTAATAATAATTTTATAGCGTTGTGTTTGTCTTTGTATATCTTAGTGGTCTAATCTGGAAGAACTAAATTATATAATCAAAATTTAATACCACCTATAAAGTGACTCTCCCATGATTGACTTGACACTGGTAGCATTCGTATCTATGAAACTCCAATATTAAAAAGTTGAAGCTGTACTTTGTGAGTTTGGATATTTGGGGTAATCTCTGGTACCTCCTACTGATCCGATTTTGAAAATTCGTTCATTTCCAGAAAGGTATATTACACTACTTTTTATTTTGTTTGGTTTCAATACTTGGTCACAATAAATGTAATTGAAATTAGCAAAATTCTATAACATAGCGTGCATTGCTGGAGTGATTTGAAATAAAGGAATAAAATCCGTAGCAAAATGCAATAAGCTTTACAAAAAAATACGAGACACAATATGTCTAAGTTTAATATCTCAGCCGAAAAGATTTTTATGTAAAAAGAAAATAAATGTTATAATTACAAATTACAAAAGTTATTAGATATAGATTTCACGTATACTTTACATATACTTATTATAAAACAAATAGCTAAATAACGAATTGAAAATATAATGGAGATAAAGTTTACTTTTTACAGCGTGTCAATTGATAAAGTTGGTTAGAAGATAAAAACATAAAAACTATAAGCCGGTAAAATTATTGCGTTGTTGCGAAGATAGTAAATGAGGCACGGAGATGAGGGCCACGGGAGCAACCCAGGAAATATCGGGAAGATATTTCTTGCCAATATATATAGGATAGCTTGAATTCACAATTGGTCCCGGTAGGTGTCCCTACAATGGTGTTCTAAGGTTTTTTAAGATTTTTGGCGTTTGGAAATAAAATCGGAACAGGCGATAACAGATTTGGTGCAGACAAAGTTGCGCGGGTCAGGTAGTAAATTATAAAAATAAATTATAGATTTTATTCACATTATGCGTTCGATAACTTACAGTAGGGGTCCTAAGTTTGACAGTGAGAATCATTTTCTCAAGAGGGCGTATGACATCGACATTTTGAAATATCTTAAGATTGAAACAGTCACGAGCACCACCCACCTGCCCTTTATGTTATTTCATATGAATTTAGACGAACACCTTTTTAATCGTATTAAACTTTGTTACTTACTTGTACAAACTGCCTCTCTAATTGTTACAAGGAAATGCCTAAAATTGTAACAAAAGTCTATCGTGTAGAATCGTGATCACCATACACAGGGTAACGGAGATGTCATTAAGTCTCGTTTTTTAAAGCCACTACATCAACTCTTATATCTCGCCGATCAAGATTGTCTTGCATGCATGTACCTATATTAATCTTAAATTTGTAGTGAAAATTCGTCTGTGTATTTGAAATTTCGTCCATGTGTGATAATACAAGAGTTTTTGTTAGAAAATCAGCGCTGCAATGCTCTTGTACTTGCAGACATATAGCCTTATTATAAGACAAAACCTTTTAGACTACATGGAACCCTAACTTGAATATGTGAGATATTTGAAATACTTGAATATTTAAAACACTTGAAACATTTTATGGATATAGAGTGTCAATTTTTTATAACGTCGTTCGTTCGTTCGTTCGTTCGTTATAACTTCAGTTTGGTTGGTTTACCACAAAACCATTTATTTGTTATCTACCCTCTGTATAAGGAAAAAATGCTCAGTCCGTTGCAAAAAAAAGGGAGGGGGGGGGGGAGGGAATGGAGGGAAATAGGAGAAAAAGGGGGAAGAAGGGGGGGGGGGAAAAAAGGGGGGAAGGGAGGGGGGGGGGGGGGGGGGGGGGAAAAAAAGGGGAAAAAAAAGGGGAAAAAGGGGGGAGAAGGAGAGGGGGGGGGGGAAAAAAAAAAAAGGGGAAAAAAAAAAAAAAGGGAAGGAGGAGAAAGGGAGGGGGAGGAGGGGGGAAAAAAAAAGGGGGGAAAAAAAAAAAAAGGGGGGGGGGAAGGGGTTGGTTATAAAGAGTTTACATTATACTTGCAAATATGTGTTGTATTTAAAGAAAAATATTTTTTTATGGGGGAAAAGAAGGGGGGGGAAAAAGAGAAAAGAGACCACAACGGAAAAAGAAAAAAGGAAGAGGGGAAGGGAGGGCTGGGGGGGGGGGGGGGGGGGGGGGGGGGGGGGGTGGGCCGGCGCCCCGCGCGCGGCGCCGTCTCCGTCGGTTTTCTGCGAGAGGGTGGTACTACCCCGGGGGAGCCGACCAATTATTGTGAAAACAATAAAAGTTTTAAGGGGGGTCTACCACCTAACAAAAAATTTTTTTTCTATAATATATTTGTCTTTCAAGTTTCATTCAGTTTTAAGATACATATCTAATTATATAATTATTAATTCAACGCAAGCGGAGTTATTGGTAAAAGCTATATTGATATAAAACCATTTGTCAGACGCAAAACAAACACTGACACTACCTTTTTTATGGATCGAAATAAGATTAAAATAAAACAAGAGGAGGCGTCGCTTGATGATTTATTTAACGCAGTGTTTATGTTCGAGGACATGACACGTTAGTTTTATGCTCAGAAATCGAGTCACAAGATTAATATAAATATAAAAGTATTATCAGCCGACCGCGACTTCACCTGTTTTCGTATGTTTATAAATGACGACACGCCATACTACGAGGTATAGTCCGCGTCAAACTTTTTGGCCGTTCGGTTTTGTACATTGTGCAGTCAAGAAATTGAATTACAAATCATAATTGAAAGAAGAAAATATCGAAGATATCAATAAGATGTAATTAACAACAACGAAACTGTTATGAATACGAGTGTACTGCAACTAGCACCGGCACTGACTATGGAAAAAACTACTAAAAAGTAAGTAACAAGGTAGATGCTGTTTGTTGTTGTTAAATATTCCTATTTATTTAGTTATATTGAAATCCTATGTCACTTCCACATTCATAACATTGTAATTCAATTCAAATGCCGTAATCGTATGTTGTAGACTGCTAAGCCTTCCTTTTGGCTTCGCCATAGTCGGATAAAAATATTCAGGCTTATTTGCGCTTTACGCAAGTGAAGCCGCAGGCACAGCTTATAAGTATCGCCGCCAAAATCGACAAAATAGAACTAATTGGTTTATTAACTTGACATATTAAGTTTTGGTTTACGATGTTGAAATTAAACGATATATTAAAAAACGTTACATTTGTTTACAAAAATAATAGAATTATGATATTTTTGCATTTATATCAAGAAATATTGTAATTGAATTCAGCATCGGATAGCTTTAACAATCCTCAGGAATATTATAAATCTGAATGTGAGTTTATTTGTTTCTTACACTTTCACGTCTTAAATACTCAACCGATCATCATGAAATTTTATATTATATACATACATTGTCAGGGTTACAGAAAAGGGCGCAGAGTACGATTCATCCAGAAAATAAATATTGTTGAGTTTTTGACGGGATCCTAGTCTGTCATGTAGTGGATTTTATATTTTATTCATAATCTTGTGTTATTTGACTCTATACTTTGTAATATTGGTGGTGTTTTATGTAATATAGTTAGCTTGCTGTGCACAAGCTATGTGGATTGGAAATAATACCATGCAGCATGAATTCTGAGATGCCACAGAAACTCCCTGGAAAGCTCTAAGAAGTGAGTCACCATCTTATTAGAAAATTGAAATGAAAGAAACTTGTAACACTTCTACTCGACAACGGTAAGAATAATCCACTGGTAGATTGTATGCTAAAAATAAATAATAGTTTAAAAAAACAAAAAAAAAACGCTTTAAAAAAAAAAACAAAAAAAAAAAAAAAAAAAAAAAAAAAAAAAAATGGAAAAAAAAAAGTGAAAAAAAAAAAAAAAAAAATATTTTTAAAAAAAAAGAAAAAAAAAAAAAAAAAAAAAAATATAGGGGGGGAGAAAAAAAAAGGGAGAAGTAAAAAAAAAAAACACAAAAAAAAAATTTTTTTTTTTTTTTTTTTTTTTTTTGGAAATAATTTTTAATAACATTAAAAGAGGGGAAAAAAAAAAAAAAAAAAAGAAAAAAGGAGAAAAAAAGAAAGGGGGGGGGAAAAAAAAAAAAAAAAAGAAGAAAAAAAAAAGAAAAATACTGTTCCCGTATGACAAGTTAAAACTACATAAATGAGACCGAAGCCGTAAGCAGAAGCTAGTCTAATATATATATACATACAGTAAAATGTTTAAAATAACAAAGGAACAAAATAAACATGAGTTATAGAAGCAGTAAAGGTAATGTTGTTTTAGTATTGTGCTTTGTGGGTGGGTACAATAGACGCGTGGGCACAGCGCGCCGAGCCGAACCACACGGTGCGGGTGCGTCTCACTATTATACGATGCCCATACATTATATATGCAGATCGTTCATGTAAACTACAAAATAGATATACTTAGACACCTTTGTCTGGTAAACCTATGTATTTAGTAATATTTATTAGAATCATCACGCTCCGCTAAATTTCGAGCGTGGTAGTGTTTTTACCATAAAAGAATAGAGTCGTTATATTTCAAAATGAGCTATATATAATTTAAGCCGTTACTAATATTTTACGTTATTTTTCATGATTTTCAAATTTGTGTACTTACATGTACAGGTATGTTATGAGGTACATAAAAAAACCAAAAACCTTTTGGGTGGCAAAATTTGAACTTCGTTCTCAGTGTATAAAAACTAGACATCTAAAAAAAATAAACATGTTATATGGACGATTAATAAAACTGGATTGATCTTATTTTGAAAGATATGTAACGACAGTTATAATACTCTCGCCATTTGTTTTAGTCTAATACCTATAGTTTACTTATCGCACATAGAATTGCGCATAGGTCTGCATATATACGATGCAGATAAACAACAAAAGCATTGTGTGTGCAGTTTTTTCCAATCAGACTTGTTTTTAAATGTTCATATGTTCAAACTAATTCAATACTAATTTAATTGACAAAACAAAAGAAGATTTTGTCTATATTCACGTACATGGCAAACGTCGTATGAAAGTTTGGAAGATGTCATTGTCACCATCAACTTCCCCATACATAAGCTGCTAATGGCAACCGCTAATAAGCTAAAATTACCTCCTAAAAATAAAGTAAAAAACAATTTGACTGGCAGGTCGTACGAGCTTAAACAAACCGACCGCAATGCGACCGCCTGACATACGGCACTGAATTTTTTGTCAGAGATCACCCTATTTTTTACAAGATTTTTTGTGACAACATTGTCTTTTGGCGCACAAAATGGCTGCTAGATAGAGACACTTGATAGTGGATGCAAAACAGAGCTGATAGTGCTTAGTTGTGCGTTCCTGATGACATTTATAGCCATCCGGGCCAAGAGTTATGAGGGGCCACGCACGGAAAGTCTGCCTTTAAACTATTTTATTGGCACCACTCCAAGGGCGTGAAGGAAATGACGTCCCCAATATCAATTCATTGCTCAGCTAAAAACATCGTATTTTAAATGTATAATGGGATATGTCTTTGCCAATGCTCGCAAATAAATAAATCCTGTCCTATGCAAAACACAATATTATATTTAAAAATATAGGAACAGAAAAAAGGTTATTGATCTACAGTGAAGATACTTTTTACAAAACAAAACATTTTCTTGAAAAGTTTTGACATCTCTATTTTAGAATTCCTATAACCATAAAATATTTAACAAAGAACTTAAGAAAAAACGCGCAAACCTAACAATTAAAACAGAACTATTTTCTACACATTTTGCAAAAAAAAGAAGTTATTATGAACGCATCGTCGCAGTGTAAACATCCGTCGGACGAAACGGAACGCATTCGTGGGATGCCATGTTTTTTTTTCCACCGTTTTGGCGCGAAGATTTATGGTCTGTGACAAAGTCAATTTCATGGGACGAGACGGAGCGATAAGGCACGGCAGGCGCCCTTTATGAAGGAATTTGGCATGGGCTTTTAACTCAAATTGTCCTTGGGTAAACATTTTACCTGCAAACTGATCGATCGTTTCCGTTGTGAGCGTTTAACAATTCAATCTTTACACATTTCTCCGTATTAGTGTCTATTATAATTTTACTTTATTCACAAATGTTAAGTAATGTAGAGATTTGACACTACTACTCATACTAATATAATTTTAGTAAACAGCAAGCGAGATAGATATACTATTTCTTCCACAATGATTTTGAAAATACGAATGAAATTAATTATGTAAATAAATTTTTTTTTAAATGGTTATATCCCGACAAAAGAAATAAGTATGCAGTATTTTCTTCATTGTTAATTATCGAACATTCTTGTCGTGTATGCAATAGAGTTACATTTAGGATTAAGGCAATTAGGTCTAAATTAATTCATAACCTAAACTCTTTTAGAAGATTACGCACATTACTCGTCCTATATATGATGAGTTTTTGGAGAAATCTAAGTTTGTCATCAAGTGGCTTTTATTTTAATTCAAAATGTTAGATTATATGCCCCTATATTTTTTTAATATTGGTAGCATCATATTTAATATGGCTTTGTTATTGTGCACAAATGAAGTTGATGGGTAATAATGTCAAGGAGCATGAACTGAGATGTTTACAAACTCTTTCTGAAGATTTTTTCTTATATCATAGGAGGCAAATGAACAGGTGGGTTACCTGATCTTAAGTGATCACCGCCGTGTATAGACATTAGCAACAGCATGGGAGTCGCAAGTGCTTTGCCATCTTGTGTTTAGGAGGAAGGTGGGAGGGGAAGGGTGAAAGGAGGGGGGGTTCGGGGAGTTGGGCCTCCCACGCTTTCACTAACCGAACGAAACGCAACAATGCGAGCGCTGTTACTTCACCTCGGTATTCTGTGGGTCGGGTGGTATGACACTGGGCGAGAAGACCCATTCATGCTAAAATCAGTAATAGCTTCAGCGTGGCTCTACCACCTAACTTATAACACTTCTAATAAGAAGCCATGAATTTGTTGAAACACTGAGGCCTTCACGAGGCATTTTTATTAATATTACCCATTTGGTAATTGTCGTACCAATCTTTAATAAAGAGGGGTGCTTGCTAAAGTAGGAAAACAAAACAAATACAATCACTATGTAACTTAAGCGTACAAATAAAATGCACGAGAAATAATAACCTTGAAAGTTCACAATCTGCGCACAAATTTCATTATTATAGGAACTTACTTATGATGAACTAATTTGATATTAACCAGTATTTTGCTGCCGTGAGATTATCAAGAGAATTATGAATTGTATAGTCAGATACTGATTTATGTATTCATTGAAATTTATTATTTAATGAGTATATAGTCCATTCGATATTAAAAGTAATCTAGATACGGGTGTAGTACGAGTCAGAAACACAGGGAAACTAAAACTAACAATATATGACATCTCTTATTGTTTCCATATTAGTGATTATTTACTATATTATATTATTTACAATAGGGTAAGCAGATTTTAGCATTTGTAACTTTTTTTATTAATCGACCTTGGACCTCTTTATTTTCTTCTCGTTTAGCAACTAATCTAAAACAAAAAAATAATGGAGTTTATTACTGATATTAGCCAAAATTCTACAAATTCTTGCAACGTGATGGTTTCAATGTTCAAACAAAATAATGGAACCCTTACTATATTACAAAATCTTAGTATAAAATTCTCCAAACCTTTTTTGCGACTTCTTAGAGTTCATGTTCCTTGTTATTCAACTACTGAAGTTGTGCACAATATCCAAATAAGGTAATATTTGATAAAAATATTTGAAAAAACCACTGCATGACAATGTAAGATCTTGTAGAAACTTAAACCTGGGAAGAATTATAAAAACCAAAAAAGAATCATATATATTAATACGTGAAGCCAAATCTTTGTATCCCTTTTTAAGAAAAATGGTGAAGGATGAATGTGAAATTTGCATAGAAAAAGATATATGGAGGAGAAGGAGAAAGATATATATATTATATAAAAAACATAATAAGAAAAAAAAATAAAAAAAAAATGCAATACTCACACTACGCCCAAAATTAAACAAAAAAAAAAAAAAAAAAAAAAAAAAAGAGAAACACCGAAAAAAAGGAAAAAAAAAAAAAAAAAAAAAAATCAAAAAAAAGAAAAAGGAAAAAAAAAAAAAACAAAAAAAAAAAAAAAAGGGGGGGAAGGAGGTTTTATGGAATGAATTATTTTTTTTTACTCTTACGTCTCATTTAGTACGTCATTAATCAGAAGACAAAAAAAAAAAAAAAAAACAAAAAAAAATAAATAAATAAAATTAAATATTTTAAGGAAAAAAAAATAAATAAAAAAAAAAAGAGAGAAAAAAAAAAAAAAAAAAAAAAAAAAAAAAAGAAAAAAAAAGGGTACAATGATGGACAGAGAATGGGATAGGAGAGAATATGACAAAAATGAACATCAAAAGAAGGAGATAAAACCATGGGATCATATCATTCTTTGGATCCATTACTTCCAAATAAGAAAAGGAATTATTCCTTATTTGCCTTTAAAAACCAAAAATACCACCCACCCAGGATGTGTAAAATTAATTGAAAATTATGTCACGAGTTGGATAAATTTCTTTATTTTGAAAGTTATGTTTACTTAGATTTTGAGAGCTTGGCACTTAGAACCGCGTTTTTTTTTAAAATTAAAATTAATTTAATTTATTTAAATTTTTTTATTAAAAAAAAAAAAAAGGAAAAAAAAAAAAAAAAAAAAAAAAAAAAAAACAGAATAGAATTGAAATGGTTGTTAAAATTGGTTAATTGGAAGAAATCGAAACTTTTAACTTTAAATCCGTAAAACTGTAAATAAACATTTAGACATAGCAGTGAAAAGGAATGAAATAAACCAAACACTTAAAACTTAAACCAAACTTAGTAAAAAATAAGGCAATAATATTAAGTAATAAGATAAATGAGTCAGAATAGCAGATAAAACGTAATAATTTTTGAGTTTTGTTATTTATTAATTCAATAATGAACTAAAGCGAGAATGGAAACCTAAATTATACATTCAAGAATATTTTCTCTGTTTGACGTAAAACACATAATGTCCAGCGTGAATATTAATATATTCGAATTCCAGACAACTAAACGGACGTGTTGACTATATGTTAAGTTCGATTCGTGATCCGAATGCAGCATTCTAATTCAATATTCTTCACATATATGTAGTAGACATACCAGCTGCTAGATTAACCCAAAGAAATTCAGTTCACATTAACACATAAGCTGTAACTATGCTTACAAAGATATATAAGCAGTGATATATACTATGTATCTAGTAGATATATGATTCAACGACAATCATGACCGAATAAACTACTTATATATTGGTAGAAGATCTTTCACCGAGAGACTAATACTTTTTTATTGATTTATATGTTGGTGCAATTATTGAAATTATATTGGTATTCATATTATTAACCTATCCTAGTTCAAAAGCAAAAAGACGGCAGACGACTAAGGGGAGAGAGACATACTTCTTAGCATACCATGGATTCACAGTGCGGGCGCCGGGTCCATCACGTGGCAACGAGAGAAGCTCCGAGTAGTTCCCGAGACTTGTGATACGGGTGTAGGTTTAAGGGGCCCATTTCGAATGTACATTAACACTCACCTTAACTACTAGTGCTTCTCTCCCTGCCTATCTAAATCTGGTATGAACTTGCTAACGCAGCTTTAGAGGTTCGGATATTATCATTTGCATTCCGTAATTCCATTTAAAGTTTTATTGCTGTGCCTGCTGTTAAATATATTCCCTTTTATTATTAATATTCGATTGCTTTGGTCGACTGAACGATTTATTTATAAAGATGGCGTCATGTAAGATGACGCCACACATTTAATACTTTACTGTTGTTATTTCCGCGATATATAGCTTGTTACTTCAAATAAAGTTAACTGGTGTGAAATGACAATATGCCAGAAGACGGTGACTCTCGCTTACTTCAATAACTTAATGTCTTATGCTATTTTGCTAGATAAACACCATATTTTTAATACAAAAAGGGGCAGTTCGAGCAATATACAATATACGACCTCGCGAATCATTAAAGACTAAAATTCAGTACTTCGTTATCTTAACTCTATCCTCCCAATACATTGATAATTTAAAGTATGTCCGCAAAAACTTTGAAAACTGAATTTCGTAAAAGAGCGACATAATCTAAATACTAGAAACTGTAACAAACTGGTTGTCCCATGTTTCAAACTCAGTCAAACCGGTAACAGGTTTTTAGGTAATAGGGCTAAGTTTTACAACAAATTCCCAAAGCATATTACCGACTTGCTGGACTGTAAGTATAAGCGCCATGTCAAGCGGGTATTGCTGTCAAAAACTTATTATAGAGCGGATTAATATGTGAACGATGTTGATGTCTGAAACTGACTTCTCTACGTGCATCCAATAAAAACGATTGTAAAGTATTGTAAATCTTAATATATATATTTCTTGTGTGCGTGTGTATGTGACTGAAATCCTCCTAAACGACTGGACCGATTTTGATGAAATTTTTTGTGTGTGTTCGTGGAGATTCGAGAATGGTTTAGATTCACAATTGGACCCGGCAGGTGGCGCTGCGATCGACTTTTAGGATTTTTTTTGTTTTCAAGGAGGAAACGCCGCCGGGAGAATATATATGATAAAAAGATAAACTCGATCGAGTTTCTTGCCGGTTATTCTCCATGAGTGGGCTGTTTGTCCGAACTAGTCGTAATTTTGATATTCATAAGCGCCTTAACAGGACCTAAGAATATTTCTAATTTTGACACGTTATACAGCTGTAAAGAATGCTGCCAGGATACAGAACTCCCAAAACAATCTACATCAAGATATTCTCATCGAAGTTACTGGAAAAAGTTCAATAAAATGATACGAAGGAATATAACGTAACAGTAATTAATATGTCAACGGCGGAGAACCGCTCCGAGAACTGGGACAGTTCAAGGAAATCCTTTCGCCTAATATTATCACATCGAATATCTCGTGTCCGTGCTACTGATTCTACGAAACACGCACAATCTTTGTTTTGCCGGCGGCTAACTTACCGAACTAACCGTGAACTATGAAGGTTTTCATCCGCTCCCTAACAACTAACGTCGCGTACGACCGTAAAGTTATCTTTGTTTTACAATCTCTTCGTGCCTGAGCACTGGCTTGTTACATCCTACTTGTACGATATCATCTTACATAATACAGGTGTACTTTATTGTTTTACTAGCTGCCCCCCATGGCTTTGCACTAGTATACTAACACAGAAAAAGGGGCCTAATTTTGCTTTTACAATACGCATATGTAACGAAACGAACGCTCTCCTGTCAATTGTGTCAATATTTCTACAGGTCTTCGTATTATGTCAAACACATAATTTTTTTATAAGTAGATTTCTTAACCCAATTTTTCACTTTTTCCCTAGGATTTTTTCAAATATTTTTTATTATGCAAACCTTGACTTGACTGCACGTCATTCTGAAGTCATACGCTTACATATATTCCGCAAATGATATATACTATATATATAGTTTATTGTATTTTATTGTAACTATTATATAGGTTAAAGATGTATACGTATTTCTATCAGTCTATCGCTTATTATCATCTTCATACCCTTATCCCATGTATGTAGGTAGGGCCGACACATCTTCTCTTTCATTTTTCTCTATCAGATGTCATCTCAGTATTCACACCTTTTACACATATATGCTTTATACAATTCATCCATGTCTTTTTCAGTCTTCCTCTGCTCTTTTAACCGTCCAACTTCTTAAAACATTTCTGGGTACATTAGTGTCATCTATCCTCATGACATAGTCGTACTCTTATATTATTATAATCTAATAGGTTAATTTTTCTGATACTACAACTTATTCAGATACGCTCTTTTTCTTTCCTTTCTTTAATTTTATTCTTGGCAACCAATCTTCTAGGTTATTACTGCCATTGTCGAGTAGATAATAACTTTGCATGAAGTTTAGGTGGCATTTTAGAATCCATGCTCCGTGGTATTATAGCCCATTCACTTCATCTGTGCACAATAACCGAACTATATTACGTAAAACACCACCGATATTGCAAAATAGAGTCAAATAACACAAGATCACGAATAAAATATAAGATCCACTACATGACAAACTAAAATCCTGGCAAAAACTCCTCTGATACACTCGTACATATAGTTATAAACATACATAGGTATATAGGTATATTTATACACTTATCAATATACTTATATACGTATTTATATATTTTATTACTCTAATTTGTATTGTATCAAATAATACAGCTATCTATGTACATCGCGGAGTTAAAACGCTAGAAGATCAACCCCATATATTTGCATTATATATTATATATGCGTATAATTCAGAATTCAAATAAATTTACTCAACACGACTGATGAATGATGAAAACACAGAAGTGTGGATTACGTAGTATTTAATATAGTTAGTTAATTAATTTTTTTTTTTAAATTTAAATTTTTTAAATTTTTTTAAATTTTTTTTAAATTTAAAAAATTTGCGTTGATCCGGTGAATCGCTCGTGCCTTCCTCAGTATGGAACATATATTCGCAAAACGGTATTATATCTCAAAAAGTCTCAAAGGCACGTTAGTATATTAGCCGTTCCATAGTCGATATATTAAAAGATTCGAAGAATAAGAAGAACATACTTTATTCAATTTTAGCCCTGATAGGGCGCTTATGAATGTCAATAATCAAATTATTCAGTATCTTCTGTGACACGAATTTTTACCAACTTTTAAAAGAAACAGCTGTAAATTCTAATTTATATAATACTTAAAATAACTTAAAGCATCGAACGATGGTCCCCATCAATCTTTCACATAATGGGAAGACAGGACGACGCGCGATGTGGACGGTGGCAATCTAACGGCTCGCGTTTCTCTCAGCACCACATTATGCTAATGAAATAAACATAAAAAATATACACACGCGTTCAGGCTACATTTAGATATTTGTCTCAGCTTTGTTGCATAGTTTAATTTTTAATCAATGGTCAAAGTTTCAGCTTTGAATGACGAATTTTATACGGCGTTAAAGAATACTGACCAATATGCTTAAGCCTTTAATGATAGTAAATAACCTCGTGTAACTAGCATATTTAACTATCACCCTTAATTCTGAAATATGTCGACGTGTAGATATCATGAAGATATGAGAAATTGATACGAATAGTGTTTTAAAATTTAGTTTTTACTTTTCTAAGTACTAGAACAATTTTTTTTTTTTTTTTATATCATAGGAGGCAAACGAACAGGTGGGTCACCTGATGTAAGTGATCACCACCGTCCATAGACACTTGCAACACCAGGGGAGTCGCAAGTGCGTTGCCAGCCTGTATAGGGAGGGGGGGGAGGAGGAAGGGAAGAGGAAAGTGGAAGGGGAGGGGAGGTGGGTCTCCGGCGCTCTCACTGACCGAACGAAACGCAACAATGCAAGCACTGTTACTTCACGTCGGTTTTCTGTGAGAGGGTGGTACTACCCCGGGCGAGCCGACCCATTTATGCTGAAACCAGTAATAGTTTCAGCGTGGCTCTACCACCTAAAAAAAGATATACTATATAAGATAATTAATAGTAGATCGTTTTGTAAATCAAAATTATTAAATATCAGTTCACTAACTACAAATCGTCTGCACTATGTTACTAGTTTGCATTATTAGAGAATGATATACGTAACGAATCCAGTTCAAGAGATTCGTATCTGTCACGAACCGAACCGTAAGTTCGTGTCCAACTAGCAGGCGATGCGAAATCAATTCTGACTCCTTTGAGAATATAATAAAACAGTAAGTTTATATTTAAATACTCCTTTGCTTTCTTAACAATGTTTTTTATATATATTTAGATAGGAATATTAACGTCTATACATAATCACGACTACATTTTATCGGCCACCAAGGCTGAAAGTGAACTTTAGAAAAACTCTTCCTAGAACTCACCAACTGCGGTGTTCAACTTCACGTAGTTAGCGAATCGCGTATGAAAAAAAAATGCCCTATTACTAGACTACGATTCCATTAAAGTATTTCTTTTGCAGAAATTCAAACCTTATTGTAGGACTTTGTCAGGAACGATATGGTATCCAAGCACGCTAATACAGTGACATAATACGCTTCCAAATATGTCATTACATAATCATAAACCGATTTATATGTTAAACAGAATCTCATACATACAGAGAGCTCGGACCTGGATCATAAGCGGGTGGCACTCTGTCTTGCGATGCTATCTCCTGCAACGAGGCGATATGGCGTCGGCCATTATTTCACGTTTTGACAGCTCCGCGCTGTTCCTCTGTCGAGTGTAGGTGGTCTTTATCTCAGTGGACGCTGACGTTCAATACACAGACATTAAAAGAAACAGCTTGTTCACACGAACATAGCCTTTATGTAAAAGAGATAAGAGAACAGAACAATGAACCAGAGTAAATATTTCAAAAACACCAATCTATTTAAATATTGTACGTTACTTTACTTCTTTCCGCCATAGGCGTCTTATTTTTGGATGAAGTCAATCACAATTATTTTGCTTTAATGTGACTAGTTTACGCATTTTTGTGTTAAAATGTACATTCATGTACTAAATTTTAATATAATATCTAAAAGTCAAATTTGTAAGATGATGGAACAACAATATATGGTTAGTATATAAATACATTAGCAATCGTTTTTAAATTGAAGTGAACACTCTATTCTCCCTTCTCTGTGGCTAGCAGCTTCCTCAGGACATTCCTTACTGTGTTTTGTTGTCGCTTTACTATTATACGTGTGAAGGTCGTTTCACACCGACAGGAATGAATTCTACATACAGATATAAGGTTTGGCAAAGCAGACACGATAATTATTAATTACAACCAGATAAGTAATTAAAGATAGTTGAAGATAATTTTGTGTTTTTACTATACATATTTATTTTTATCCATCATCCTAGTTGTTCTAGTTAATTTTGGAAACTGCAAGGGAAACATTTTGTTCTCAGTATATAAACACATCACTCTATGTGTTCTAACTTAGGTCCTATACTAGGATCAATAATAATTCAAATACAATATATGTCATTACATATAGCAAAATATCTGTATATTTTCCAATGTCCTCGTGCTGTCAACAAAGAATATGATTACCAGCTAAACTATGCATATTTTTCATTGTACATAACATTAGATAATTGTTTATATTTATTCAGGATACGTATCTAATATCAATAAGAAATCATTTAAAAACGTAAAAGTGTGAATCTGAATGTAATAAAGTCCCAATAAAGTTCGAATGGACCTCTGCGGCTACAGCATCACGTCGCGTCGTGTCGCCACGAACTCGCCAGTTATAATTCAAATTATAGTGGACCATAAAACACGCCAATAAACCACTGTTTTCGCAAACGTGTGCCTAAACAGATTGAGTAAGAGTTTACGATTCCGTCATCGTAAAGAAGCATTGTAAATAATTCCTAAATTTATACACATGTATGTTCCGACGGTGTGTTTATGACTTGGTGTATGCGAGAATTTGTTTAATAGTACACGAATCACGTAAATTACATCAAAGTAGCATAAAATAGATGTATGTATAAACCAATATGGCCGCAATGACACGGTTGAAACTGTGGGAAAATAAAAAAATATTGGAATGGATGTATGAACGTTAGAAAAAATGACAGAAACGTTTGCTTTTCGAGCTATTTATTTTAAAATATTATTTCAAAGTTAGTTTTGATAAAATTATTACACATAAACATTTTAACAAAACTCATGCTAAGTTCGACGCTCTTTTTGAAATACCTAAAGATTATATGTATATATAAAATTTAAGTGTCTTTCATTTATATGTCATAATCTCTGGACCGATTTTAACAAGACTATTATAAGAAGTTAGAGATTTTATCATAGTGTTATCTGCACTACATATGAACGCTTATCCATAGGAACTATGCAGTAATTACAACATCTTATAGAGGTCACTTAAAATCTACACAAGAAGTCTAGAGGTTAAGTGGTAATGATCAAAATTACATATAACAAAATAAAACACAGCCTACAACTGATTCAGATAAAACACGTGGTTCACATAACAAAAAAAGCATTTCCTAGTGAACAAAGTCAAGGGTACGAACGAATTTTCTGTTAATATTATAATCATCATAGTTTGTGCGGATAGATGAGTGTTTGTTACTTTTAAATGTAAAAATACTGAATGGATTTTAATAAAACCTTTTTTACGCTTTATAGCTACGCATGTAATTTAAACAAGATAAAACCTAGAACGGATTGGCTTTTCAAGAACAGCTGCCGGAATACACCAACAGATGTTTGGTGATAGATTTTCTTAGAAAAATCCTAACACAATGCACAATACAGTTATATAATTTTGGCTCTAACTAACAGGTTTGCTATACTATATATAGGACATTACTTAAATGTTGCCAAGTGGTGGTCGAGTGGTTTGACCGATGGAATATCAATCTGATGTCCGCAGGTTCGAACCTCGCATGTAACACCGTATTTTTCGGAATTTGCGTACACTTACTAATTTCAATTGGTAATACTATCAGCTGAGAGTGAAAGAAAACATCGTGAGGGAAACCTGAGAAATATTCTTGTAGTACCACCGTATGTGGGAACAATATAAAACAGTGGATTTCTTGGGGTTTGAAGTCGCCAATACGTTCTGTCGTAAAGATTATGCCCATACCTTCATTCGGGAAGAAGCCTATGGCCCTGCAGTGGGTCTTTTATAAAATTATGATAATGATAACAATGAGTGTTAAGTAAATTGGAAAAGGTTCTGCCATTCGAAAGCCTAAAATTATAAACTCAAATGAACAAAAAAATGACATATCGTTTTTTTTTTTTGTTTGTGCTAGAATGATTAGTAATAAAACACCGTTTCGAAATCGTCAACACTAAAGTCGTTTGCATTATTAAATATGTCCGTCGCCATATTTGAATTTATATAGCTAGTTTATAAACGTGAATCAATAATGTTCTGCCCACGCGGAATTTCTGTTAGTTTTTATCGTAGAAATTTATCGTATCGTAAAGCTGGCTTCACTTTCAATCTTTACAATAACTGGCTATGTTGCGACCAATGAATTATATATCAAACTAGAATCGCTGTTCCTGTCTGATAGAGTACTCTATAAGTCATTTATATACATCATTACATAGTATAAAACAAAGACATCTGCTACGTCTGTCTGGCTGTCGCGATAAACTCAAAAACTACTAAACGGATTTTTATGCGGTTTTCACCATTAGATAAAGTGATTCATGTTCAGGAATGTTTATATATATAATTTGTCAAAGTTTTTTTTATTACCAGAGCGGGACAACGTCCGCCGGTCCTGCTAGTCTATATATGTGATCAGAATGTGAATTTAGCGTGTATATACTTTTTAGATTTTTATGAAAAAAATTATTGCAAGTAACCATGAATAAGTAATGAAATACATTTAAAGAATTGTTAGATATCTCTGTCTGTTTGTTTATGCACGCTTCATTGCTAAAGTACAACGTTTATGGCAAACCATCACGATAAAATCATAAAGCATACCTTCAAGTAAGAATTAGTCTTCGTTTTCTTTAAAATAAATACGCATTAACAAAAGTTATTGTAATTTGAATGACCGCGCTAGTTAAGTACGAGAAAAAAATAGGTAAACAAAGATAATTTCTAAGAATGTTTCCACACTAGAGTTCGCATATGTCGCAAGGTATTTTCACAGGCATAGAATGATATAAATAAAAATACTTTAGGCCCTGAGAAGTCGCTTATGAACGTCAAAGCTACCACCGGTTCGGAAAACAACCCAGTCATCGAGAAGAACTGGCAAGAAACTCGATCTGGTTTGTCTTTCATCATACATATTTTTAGAAACAAACATAGATATGTAGTTACATTCGTTTTTTGCAGTTACACAGGAAGGGGCGTCATTTCCAGACGTCACCATCGTTCACACATTGATCCACCCTATAATAACCTTTAGACATTAAAACCCGGTTGATATGGTACTGTGCAAATCGGTGATGTGCTTTGAGACTTTGTTATAAAACCTAACACTATTACCTAAAACACTTTTACTGATCTTAGTGATCCTGAAATATGGAATGACCATATAGGATAAAAAATACAGCTGAACGCAGAATACCAAAACAGATAAATATAAATAAATCAAAATAAACAAAATAATTCAAAACAAAACTATATCTATTGAAGACAAATATACGGTTGGTTTAGTATAACAAGTTCCCACCAGTTATGAAATGCAGTAGCGCTAAGTTAATAAGTTAGTTTTAAGTGGATTTCAGTATTTCTTAACAAATTAAACTACACGTTAGAAGCAAAGAAAACTATGCGTTGTACAAACTCTAGTGAACCGTGGCCAGTTACTATGTGCGCTAGGGTTGTCATTTAGTATTGTCGATTACATATAATATAACCATACTAATAGGTCTTTACCTATGAAATTGCCGTTCTGCAGTACTGGCCAATTCAAATCAAAATAATTTTTGTTTGGCTAAGAATTCTAATTTCAAATTAATGTTATTTTAAAAACATGGAATTCTTTTTCCAAAAGTAGTCATTTGTTTATTGATTAGTGTTACATTTTCATCGCATTTCCATCTTTTTTGTCATCATGGATACGTTAAAAATTCGAGTAATTATGGAATATGAGTACCGTCGTGGCAGCAACGCGGCACAAGCGGCACGCAACATCAACGACGTTTACGGAGCTAACACTACAAACCAACGCACCACCTGTTATTGGTTTGCTCGCTTTCGTTCTAGGAATTTCGACCTGAAAAATGAACCTCGCGGTCGTCCGAAGACTTTGGTTGACAATGACGAATTAAAGGCGATTGTGCAAGCTGATGATACACAATCTACGGCTAAATTAGCAGCAGCTTTCGACCTTAGCGTCAAAACAATATTGGTCCATTTGCGTCAAATTGGCAAGGTAAAAAAGCTTGACAAATGGGTGCCCCACAAACTCAATGATCGCCAGCACGAAGTATGCGGCGAGACGTGCCTTGCACTGCTCAACAGACACACAAATGAAGGAATTTTGAACCGCATTGTTACCTGCGATGAAAAATGGATTCTGTTTGATAACCGCAAGCGCTCAGCAAGTTGGTTGGATCCTGGTTCAGCACCTAAACAATGCCCTAAACGAAAACGTACCCCTAGAAAAGTGATGGTCACTGTTTGGTGGTCTAGCGCCGGTGTGATTCATCACAGCTTCTTACCAAACGGGGTGAACATTACTGCAGATGTGTACTGTGAAGAACTGAACACAATGATGGAGAAGCTGGCACATCTCCAACCAGCATTGGTCAATCGCTCGTCTCCGCTGCTCCTGCACGACAACGCGCGACCTCATACTGCAAACCAGACGGTCTCCAAGTTGCAAGAACTGGGGTTGGAAGTTCTCCGTCATCCGCCGTACTCACCAGATCTTGCGCCTACAGACTACTACTTTTTGCAGAATTTGGATAACTCCTTGGTAGATAAAAAATTTAATACCCGAGAGGTAGTACAAAATGCCTTTGAAGAATTTGTTGCCTCCCGTCCAGCTGATTTCTTTAAGGAGGGCATCAATAAACTGCCACTGCGTTGGCAAAGATGCATTGATTGCTTGGGTGATTACTTCGATTAATACAAATAAAAATACATTAAAAAAATTCGTTTAAATTTTTTCATGCAAAACGGCAATGTCATAGGTAAAGACCTAATATTAATGATTTAACACGTTTGACTAGAAATAGGGCAGCTATGAGTGTTACTTCCGAAAGATACGATATATCTCATAGCTATTTGAGTTTAAAACAAAGAAATCAAATAAATATAGAATACACATGATTTCAACTGGTTGTTGCAGCCTATAACTGATATCTATAAGTATTATAATCTTAACGGAAGACAGTCTGAAACATAATGCTTGGATTGAAACCTTTCATCTTCTAAATGAAAAACGTCCGACGAACAAAAAAAAACGAAACAGTTATAAGGACTGCCGACAGAAGTGAAAACTCAAAACAATGAAATAACTGTGATCTTTTTTAAATTTTTAAATTAATTATAGTATGAATTATTTGGATTATTGAAATTGAAATTATTAACATTAGTCTGATTTTTCACATCGAGCAATAATTATGTACGTTTTTTACACAGTTTATTAATTAATCAAACATATGATGGACTGCACAAGCTCAATACAAAATATAAATATTACATATACATAAGCCGTTACACCACGTATCGCTACCTGACGCGAGCGCAATACGTCACGAGCATGATGAGGACATCGGTGACGTGAACCCATAAGTTTTCCCCAACCAATTTTTTTTTAATTGCTCAATGCGTCCAAACTTAACTTAAAAAAAACTTAATTTACTATTAATTCAAATTTGATATAATTTTTTTTTCCAATTGTTATTTCAATGTTAATAAAGATCTGGCCTGCTACAAGCTAACTAACAATTAAACTATAATATAAAATCACGTTTGTTACTGTTACTTACACTCTATTGAGGGTAGCACACACTTATAATGTCCATTTTAATAGTTTTCACTATATGTATATACACTCATCAAAAAAGTCTAAGCAACATGTACTAATTTAAATTTTAGGATGGTTCTTCACATTATAACGTTGTATTATATTTTAAAAAAAAATTTGGGTTATAAAAAAAACTTTAAATTTTTAAAAAAAAAAAAAAAAAAAAATGAAAAAAGAAAAAAAAAAAAAAAATTTTAAAAAAAAAAATAAAAATTAAAAAAAAATAAAGGGGTAAACAAATGCGGAAAATAATAAAAATAGGATTTCATAAACTCCCATGAAGGGAAGAAAAATCCGGGGGGTGGGTTTTTCTCCGTCCACAAGTCCAAAAAAATTGGGAGTGTGGGTGGGGGGGGGATGTTCTCCGTTGCAAATATTCTGGTTGCCGGGGCGCGCGCGCATTAGGGAGGGGAAGGGGAAAAGGGGGAAACAAATTTTTTTTTATTAAAGCTCAATCGCCAAAAGACACTTAACCATTATCGAAAACATAATTTATATGTGGGAGTTACCATTAATTCGACGAGGGATTTGATATAGTCTTTTTTTTTCCAATTGTTATTTCAATGTTAATTAAGATCTGCGCTGCTAAAGCGTAATAACAATTAGAAAAACTGTCTACAATATAAATTCCCGCTTGTAACATCCCTAAGTTTTGATTTTTTGTGTGGTGTTTTTTGTCGCTAACTTTATTTAAATGGTTGATAAAATTATAAAATCAAGACTAAAAGAAGCAAATAAAACGCAATTAAATTCAAACAAATTCGCAGTCATTTAAAATTTATGAAAAACCAAAAAAAAATCAAAATTTTTTTTAAAAACAACCAAAAAGAAAAAAAAAAAAAAAAAAATTAATTAACTAAAATTTTTTGAGTAAATACTTAGAAATTAATTAATATAAATGGTATAATTGTATTATCACGCATGTTTAAGCTTTTTTGATGTGTGTACTATTAAGCTATCATACAATTAATATAAAGGTATAACATTTGTTTCTAGAGTAGATAAACTGGAACAACTAATTTGATTCTGATCTTTTTCACAGAACGTTCACTGTGGAGGGCATAATGACAATAGTTCTTATATTATAATAATACAAACGAATTCGCGGACGATTGCTACTTAAAAAAACAGAGTAGGACGTAAAAACAAGGTAGTAGTGAAACTTTAGTACCACAGGGAAAAATTTTAATTTAAAAAATATAACAAAAAGCCACCCATCCAAATACTGACAGCGCCCGGCGTTAGTTAACTTCGGTGATCGGACGAGAACCGGTAACGAGAACACGCTACCCGACACAGTGTTTACTCCCACCAATTTCCATCTCATAAAAACGTTGCCGATCAGAATTTCATAGCCCTCCCATAAGATTCATTTAAAAATGAAATGGTATCTGTTCGTGTCAACCCTAACCCGGTGGTCCGTTTGTTTGTACGCCACCAGAGAAACTGTTTGAGCAGTCGTCCGTAGATCCTATCAACTGATTAAACAAATATGTGCTTATTAAATACAGACTCGGAGGTGTTTCGGACCTCTGTCGCTTCCAGTTTCTATTATTGACGTAGATGTAACTAGCATACGTACGTGTTTGACTTTGGACATATTCTTACAAGTTTAGGTTGTTAATAATAGTAATTTTTATTTAACGAACTATAATGATAAACCTGATCGAGTTTCCTTGTGGTTTTGTTAGCGGACTGTGACGTTTTTAACCATTGATAGTGGTCTTGAACTATGAAGTAAATAGTCAGTGCAATTAAATAAATGTATGTAATTATTAAGGTCGCTTGACAAAGAGTACATATCTTTATAATATTAGTATATAAGTAGATTACTACTCTTCTCTCGTACTTACCTCGAGCCGGCATTCAAATTACAATAACTTTTGATAGAGTGGACCGATTTTAATAAAACAAAGACTAAGTTACTCCCGAAGATATGCTTTATGATTTGTGATCAGGTTTTATTGTGAGCCCTGTACTTTAGCAAGGATGCGTGCTCATACAAACAGAGAGACAGACATTTTCAAAAATGTTTCAAAAGGAATTCTATTACTTATTCCTGGACACCTGCAACAATTTTTTTCACGAAAATCAAAAAAGTACAGACACTTTATATATATTCTTATTATATGTATAGACGAGTCATTGCACGCGATTAGTTACAGTACGAGTATGTTTGGTATTAATATTTTTGAAGTGGACACTTCATTAGGCGCGTTGGTCGGTATTTTTGGGAAAAAATAAAATTTATGATTTCGCGTCAGCGATATGCTATTAACATGACTGACTGTATTGCGCTTGCTCAAACAATGGTGTGAGGAGCAGTCTGTGTCACATCTAATATTGGTATTTTGTACTGAGATTCGGCAGCCCATCATATGTTTGATTAATCAATAAACTTAATAAACTTTTTGTAGGTGGTAGAGCCACGCTGAAACTATTATTGGTTTCAGCATAAATGGGTCGGCTCGCCCGGGGTAGTACCACCCTCTCACAGAAAACCGACGTGAAGTAACAGTGCTTGCATTGTTGCGTTTCGTTCGGTCAGTGAGAGCGCCGGAGACCCACCTCCCCTCCCCTTTCACTTTCCTCTTCCCTTCCTCCCCCCCCACTCCCTACACAGGCTGGCAACGCACTTGCACGCACCCTGGTGTTGCAAGTGTCTATGAACGGTG
This sequence comes from Antheraea yamamai, assembly GCA_036509395.1. Classification (NCBI taxonomy): domain Eukaryota; kingdom Metazoa; phylum Arthropoda; class Insecta; order Lepidoptera; family Saturniidae; genus Antheraea; species Antheraea yamamai. Next base: position 19,530,760 of record AP028434.1, on the reverse strand, counting down.
GTGATCACTTACATCAGGTGACCCACCTGTTCGTTTGCCTCCTATGATATAAAAAAAAAAAAAACTTTATAAAAATGTATGTAATTTGTTCGAAATACCAATAGATGTGACAACCAGACTAGTGACAATAATTTTAATACACAAACTATGGCATTTAAATAATTCACACTATAATTAATGTATTAATAAAGTCTGCTGCCGACTAGCTACCACCTTCAAGTTGTAAATCTGTAGCCAAGCAGCTGTTGATATGTTCCAGCTGCACAGGAAAGCTAGTCGCCCATTTAGGCTTAGCGTGTTTATCATCTTAGACCACGTCAACATTTAACATCTGATGATGTAATCAAACGCTAAAACATATAAAGAATAAAAAACAACACACTACTTAGGATTCGCGTACCATGTAACAATATCGGATGACGGTGAAGGTACGCATCGTGAGGAATGTTATTACAGTACCACGGTATGTGAGAAAATATAGAACTGTGGATTTAGCGTTCTTTTTCCTATTGTAGCACGATCAAGTGACTGCACTATGCCTGATGATAAGCGCAGTACAATCTAAGAACAATGGTGACCACCGAGAGACAATGGATGGATAGCCGTCGCCGGTCGCCGCTGTTATGCCGGCCTGCGTAAATGTCTCTTCATGTTACACTTGAAGGACCGCATGGAACACACTGGCCGGGAGATTCTTCTATAACTTCACGGTACGACAAAGATAAGACGTTGCGAACTTTTTAGTTGGTGCCCAGATACAATTTACCGTAAAACTGTGGCTCCGAAGCCCAGCGGTTGTGAAAAAGGGAGGATGGGATTAAACTAAATAACTCTTCAGGACACTCGCAGTGATGATTATTCCCGTAAACTTATTTTGTAAGAGGCCTTTGACTAGTTATATATCATTTGAAATAACGAAAAAAACATAAATAATAGGATATAAATTTTACACCGTATTTCCATAGATCACGAAATGTCACAGAAAACGTTAGACGAATAATTTAGAATATAACAAATTAGCTATTCAAAAATGTAATCGCATCTCATAAATAATCCAATTTAACAATTCAAATCGGTATTTGTTGAAACCAAATTCTGTTTTATTGCTCTTTCAACAGTTACAAAACGTGCGTAGGTATATTGGCTGTTTAGTCGCTTTATTTATTACGTCTGCGCATAATATGGCAATTACAATATCTGTCGTTTTCAAATATTGTAATGTAACTACTTAATTTGAATAAAATTAAATAATATGTGGTTTTTGTAAAAACTTCTTAAAATATTCGTAATGGCGGCTATGCCCACCCGAACAAAATCCATATTACATCTTTTCTTCTATTATTCAGTGAACTCGGATTCGGTTTTCCCTACTTGGTATCTTCTCGTTTGTGCCTAGCTGGCGAAAGCTAGATAACTTCTAGCATAGTTATTAATCTTTAAGGCCTTCCTAATGTCGTTATAAATATAGAGTTTAAATATTTTTAGTACAAACTTTATGTAATTTGTCTTTCCCTGCGTTCTTGAATATAGTAAATTCCTGGCAATAATGGATTTATTATTTCATTAACTTCGAAATTGCTTGAAAGTTCTAGTTAACATATTCGGTTTTCGTCGTTGTGGTCCAGTGGTTTGACGGGGAATATTAACCCTATGGCCGCAGGTTCGAACTTCGGCAAGCACCAATGAATTTTTCAGAATTCGCGTAAATTTACTAATTTAAATTGGTAACATTATCGGCTGACGATGAAGAAAAACATCATGAGGAAATCTGAACTTGAGAAATGTTCTTGTAGTAGTACTGTATGTGCGATAAGATAGAACTGTGGGTTTGGAAATTCCCAATACATCGTGGGATGACGTGGTGATTTATGTCCATACATTCCTTCGGGAAGAGGCCTATGGCTCCCTGCAATGGACCTCTTGCAGGCTGATGATGATAATGACCACTCGTACTAAGCTTTAGCAAAGCAAAGAATATATGTAATATCTAAATCTTCTAACAAGTAGGTCTATAAAGAAAACTTCACAATATAGTTAATTTTATTGCATGGACATAATCCAAATACTTACAAAACTCTTCTACGTCATTTTTTTTTACGTCATCGGTACCTACTTTTATTTTATTAATCTAGTATTATATGTATTTTAACTGTCTATTCGCTTTCTGTAAAGCTTTACACTTTTTCTGTTTTGTCGCATGTGAATATGATCAGTCAACTCAAATAAAAAAAATTCGGAAACTAAAAATTAGGGTGATCGTTACTTCGCATTTCGGACTGGAATTGCTTGGTCGCTGTCGTGTCTTACTGCAACATAACACAGTAGCAAAACAACTAAAAGTAATACAGGCGTCGTTGGTCGACGGTTGAACTCGACGATGGCGGATGATTGAACCTGTCGTCGAATAACGCTGCTGATCTCTATCTGTAAAATATATAAAAAAACGAGGCAGTCATATAGAATGCCAACAGAAGTGAAAACACAAAACAATGAAATAAATATGTTCTGTTTAGAGTTTTCATATGAATTATAGTGTGAATGGCAATATTTAAATTTCACAATTTCTTTATTGAAATTATTAACATTAGTGTGGTTTTCATATCTATTGACACTCGGAGCAAATAATACCTATATACATTATTAGAAAGTCTATTAATCTATCAAACGTATGTTGAGCTGCAAAATATTAATATTACAAATACACAGGCCCCGCGTCGCTAGTCTGACGCAAGCCGCGCAAGCGCAATACGACCGGTCATGCTTATGTAGCATGTCATGACGCCAAATTATAAATACGTTCCCTTCAAAATACCGCTCAACACGCCTAAAGAAGTTTTCACTTCAAAAATATATGTGTATAAAATAAAACATGTAAAAACATATTAAAAAGGAATATATAATTAATTAAAAATATTTTGCAGATTAACGTGTACAACAATCGAAACACGTGTAGTTACGCTCCTTCATAGAGCATATTCAGGCTGATGTTGACTCATCCGATGCGAGCGAGCGGATATCTTCAATGTGTTTGAGATTCAGTATTCTCCATAAGAACTCTAACTATGCCAAATCCACGCTCCTACGTGCGCACAATGCCCTTAAAGAGGTACAAAGTTTTTCGTCACGCATATAGACCTAGACAAAACTTTATACATGCATATATTGTTCCTATAATACATCATGGAATTATACTTAGTAAAATTCATACACATCTAAATTGTCCATGATTAAGCATCGGTTTCCTGTAGACGCGACGCGCGCGCAGACAAATCAGCTCAAATTAGTCGATATCTATTCACAATACGTGCGCACGCGCCGATAAATTGACTAGAGTTGCGCGGACAACCCGAACGATATAACGATATTGCATTATTCATATATATTTTTTTGTATTGGAGGAACCTAATCTTTCTTTTTTAACCACTAAGTAAGAAATTACTTAGTAACTAAGTAAGGTATTACGAAAAGCACCTAGAATACGTGGTCCCGCGAACAATGTTTAATAATTAATATATGACTCATGAGTTTTTGGACATACGGAATCTAGGTCACTGTTGTTCTTAAACTACAATTTTGAAGTTTTTATTATTAATTATAATATAACAGTATAATCAATACGTATTATAGTATATCAGCAATTAAAGTGGTAATGGACAGGACACACGACAAGAGATAGTAAAATAAAATGGACAAAAATTATCACGGAATGGTATCCACGGGAAAACAGAAAAAGGCGAGCCGACCCTTTCATGCTGAAATCAGTAAGAACTTCAGCGTGGCTCTACCACCTACAAATATCTATTTAGTATCAGCAATAAAGGCTATAATAATAATAATAATCAATGGTAGTAACAGGAACAATGACCTTTCATGTATCTCAGCGTGTTACCATCTTGGACCACATATAAAACGACGTAACATTGTTGTCAAAAACCAAACCTATAGAGAACTTGTCCTGGTTGTAAATGTATGATGCAGTGTACTAAAATGCCGCTATAAGTGTCTAATGGATTTATGTATACGAATGTTCGTTCAGTAGTCGAACTTCGCCTATAGAAAAAAAAACTTTTTTTTTAACACTAAAGATCGTCCATAGCTACTAAAGAAAAAAAGAATGAAGAAAATCGGATGAGAAACAAAGAAGGGAGATGTTCTTAACAGTTCTCCCTCTGCTGATTTCATATTTCTTGTAATTTTAAATCTTTGATTTTATTAAAATACCAGCTCACCCGCGCAACTTCGTCTGCACCAAATCGGTTATTACTTGTTCCGATTTTATTTCCAAAGCAAAAAATCTTAAAAAACCTTGGAACCCGATTGTAGCGACACCTACCGGGTCCAATTGTGAATCCAAACTATCCTATATATATTGGCAAGAAATGTCTTTCCGGTATCCCCTTTTCTTTTTTTTTCTCCATGGGGAAATCTCTAACGGATATCCATCTCGCCGGGCAGCAGAGGATGGATATGCCCAAGTCACACGGACTAAAACCCCATGGTACCTTCTCGCACCTTTTGGCCGGGGGAGCAGGGACTGTCTAATCGACACAACGCCTGCTCCTCCAACAGGTGTTGTCCCCTCCTAAGGAGCCCATCTGCGGCCTGAGGGGTCAAGATGGTGGACCCCTCAAGGGGGGAATGGGTGTTACCCCCTTGACGAACTGTGGGAGTCGCATCAGCATAATGGACCTCCACCACATGGACCTGTGCAGTTTAACTGCCCGGAGCGACGGACATGTCCGTGTCTATCGCCCCCAGGCCACAACCGGCCCATCCTCTTAGGTCCGGATACGGTGGCGACAGGAGGCGGGCAAATCGCCATTCCTCCCTCCGGCCCTCCGTTGACAGAGGGTCATCCTCGCGAACCCTCTCCGCCGCCTCATTCTGCGAGGACGTTTGGACAGCTTTTATGATTTTTGATTTGTTGGATTTGTCTCCATCCTGAATAACAGAATAACTATAAAAATATCAGAAAAATTCGCGAAGAAAATAATTATGACGAAAATTAATTTTGTGAGGAAAGGTATCTTTGATTATATCTCGAGAACGAATTGACTGATTTCGATAAATTTTTATTGTTCGTGTATCATTGCCTAGAGAGAGTACAAGAACGGAGAGTATAAGACAAGAAAAAAATTTTAGAATACATAAGAGTTATTATTACTTGTGAAACTATCTCGACAAATAAACTCGTGCTTCATAAACAGTGTAAAAACATCAGAGTGCAAGTTACTCGACGAGTAAGATTACCATATTATGAACGTGTCCAGATTACTGCTAGCGTTTAGTTGGAAAAATTTCTACTAATTGGCCAACCGCGACCGGGGCCTAAGTTTAAACACGTAATTTGTATTCGCGGGATGAATGCGCTGTATAATTTTATGATTGTGCACACTGTGCTATGCGTTAATATACTTTCATTCTATCTATATTAATACATAATTTTATAAAGTTTCTTCGAAGCAATGCTGGCTTAGATCAGAGGCTCTCAGACTTTTTTTCTCATAGACCACTTTTAAAATGTAGCTGGTTCCGGTGGACCCCATGCAGCTACGTTTGCACCATTTTACCAAAAGTCGACAAAAAATGGGAAGATTAGACCTACTATGGAAATTTACAAGTTTCGACACTTTGTACTCAATATGGAATATGCAAGTTTTTACAAGTAACAATCGCTAAGCTTCTTAAAATATTATCTGCCTACATTGATAGGTGAAGTCAAGTCAACATTTTAATTTTTCACTATGGAAAGCAGATACATTATCGTGGACACTGCTTACGAATTGTTAACGCCCATTTTTTTTATCGTGTCAACTGAGCGTCCACCACGCCACTTTGGGAACTAAAGGCTTAGATGACAGCGTGTTTGAACATGGCACCGATGGACGTAGGTTCAAATCCCCTTCAAAAACATAAATGTGAAATGAGAGCCAAGTTCAATATTACAATATGTGGCTTGGTTGTTGACTTCAACGACAAAAGAAGTGAGATTTAAATGGATGCCAAGTTCAATGGTCAGTCCCGTTTATTTATAACAATATAAAATATAACAACTTAAAATTTTATTTCTGCTTATAATTTGGGATAATATTGAAGCCCAAGGTCTGACTTAGCTAGTTCAAACATACGAATTATTTCATTCTTGAATGAAATGAAAAAATGAAATCATAAAATAAAGAAATAAATATATAAAATAATAATCATTATTATTATTTATTAGATAGTATAAAACAAAGTCCCCTACCGCGTCTGTCTGTCTGTCTGTTCGCGATAAACTCAAAAACTACTGACCGGATTTTCATGGTGGTTTCACCAGTGGATAAAGTGTTTCATGAGAAAGGTTTTGGTATATAATTAGTCAAGATTTTTTTATAATCAGGGCGGGACAACGTCTGCCGGTCCCGCTAGTAATAAATAAATATAGAGAAAAAATCACCTAATACTTGCTTCCATATTCGATTTTTGACGTACACAATAAATAAAATGAAAGTTTAAAAAGGTGTGGACCAAGAGTCCGCAGAATAGAAGAAAAAAAAAACATACGAATTATAGTACCTACTAAAACAGTCATGGAAGAGCCCTATGTTCGATGGCTAGTTTCTATTCATAAAATAAGAACTTAAAGCTTTAGAACTTTCGAAGGCTATAATATAATTCGTATATTCGAACTAGCCGTCAGACCTTAGGCTACAATATTATCCCAAGTTATAAGCAGAAATTATACTTTAAGTTGTTATAACATATTTTATGTTTGTTATAAATAAATTTCAGGACTGACTGCCTCTTAGTTATAAGTACGAAGACTGATATGTTTGGATAAAAAAAATTAAGGGTGGTATGTCACTCGTTATATATCACCTTACATATTCCACGTTATATATTCACCTTAAAATACACATAAAGACCGACTGTCATCAATTTTGATTGCTATTCTTACATCACAGGCGCTATAAGTACCCCTTATAGAATAAATTAATTGAAAAATTATAAAAAAACGATAAAAAAATATTACTTTGAACTTTCTAGGTTATCTGGAACTGGGTTAGAATTTAGGTCTATAGATCAGTCAGTAATAAAATGTACGACCCGAATTTGACATGTTTATGTGAAATAGTTTTTGAGATATGAGGGGATGAAAAGCCGCTCCAAATGGTTCGTGTAATAGTATACACGGTAGCGTACGCTCGCCATTCTGTTAGCTTGAACTAGGCTTGACACGCTGCCGCGTGTCCAGATCCTTGTAAATGATAACTAGTCGGATCTTCCAGTGAAGGAAAACAACATGATGAAATTATAGCATGATCTGCATGATGATAGGGTTTTTTCTAAAGCCGCTTAGCTAGCTACCACCCTCAAGTTGAAAATCTGTCGCCAACCACCTGATGGTGTGTTCCGGTAGCTGCACTTGAGATCCAGTGCCCTCTATACTTGTATTTATATCGTATCGTCATTTAACAGCAGATGAGATTTGGTCAAACACTAATACCTGTGAAGTATAAAAAATCGATAAATTATTTGTTTGAAAGTGCTAATCTTTAGAAAAACCAGTCATATTGAAAATTTATTTTTATATTCTATAGCCTATTTATTAAATAAGGTTAAAAGCTATCTAATAACACGCTAGGGACCTTAGGAGTAGTGAAATCGCCTTACAAAACGTAGGTAAAAAAAAATACGCAAAGCAAGAACAAAGTAATAATACTGAGGCCGAACAGAATGGTACGGCGTAGGCTTGGGATGGAAGGCCGAAGGTAACCGAAGGACCTTACTGTGAATGCCTATGTCAGCGAGCTATTATGATGCCTGGATCAAATGTATGGTCGATTCCTTATACTCCTTCAACAGTCCTAGCTTATAAGATTTTCTTTAAACTTGCCTACATTGACCTGAATTCAAAATTGAACAATTAAACTCAAGTAAAACTGCGGTTCACAACTAGTACTATCATATAGAACATGGACAAGGATGCCATGACTATAAGATAGATGACGAAGTAAGTCGACTATGTTTAAGTCAACACGTCGATTGTTAAAACTTAAGATAAAATAAGTGATACTAAAATAAAGAGATTATTATCTCACAGAAAACGTACGGACATCACAGACGAACATTGTAACTGCTTTTTTTATGTTGAAATTTGATATATCTTTCCTTTATTGAAACTATTATAAACTAGCAATACCCGCAGCCTGCACGCGCTTTTTTAAATTGTATTAAAGAAATATAAAATTGTGAGACCATGTACAATTATAGAAATGCTCTTTAAAACAATTGTAAGTACGACACGCACACTACTTACAGTAACATGTAACGTATACATTAGATACATAAATACTATCAGTATGACAAATGAAGTTTATCATCAGCAATATATTTGGAACCTTTACCCACCATATAACTACCTCAGTGCTCACTTACACTGTATAAGGAACTAATGAAACAATGGTTTAAAGATAGATAATGATATAATATGCCCATATTGTCAATAAGTAATATGTCGTATATACGTTATAATTTATTTTTATTTTAAAGTTTATTATAATAATATTAATTATTATAATGTTGAATTGTAACCCGCTGTAATTTTAACTATCTTCCAGTGAAATTCCCGTCAAAATCGGTCCCGCCGTTTCGGAGATTACCCGGAACAAACAGACAGACCGACAAAAATGTTAAAAATTGCATTTTTGTTATCAGTAGCGTTATACTTTCATACCCAATCATTAGTAAATTGTTATTTTGATATTACATACAGACACTTCACTTTTATTATATGTAATAGATATAGGAAAAGGTGTTGGATAACGTAACCATTTGTATATTTATTTTAGTTCAAAAAGGTTGAATCATGTATTATGTGAATTTTTATTCACCAGCGTCACGATGAACCTCTCTAAAGTCAAAACACAAGATACTCACTTGGAGCGTCAATGGATGTGAAAAGTCCTTTTTCTGGTCCATTGGATTTTAAACTACGTAACAAAGAACATATTAAATAAAATTCAATATTTTTGTTTGGCAATTTGAAATTTCGATTTAAAAATTGTATTAAGAAACGTAAAACCTGTGATAAATCTAGTTATTTCATATGAACACATAAAAAGTCGTTTCATATTCCCTATAATGGTGTAAAGTCATGTGATATTTCTATCTAGGCGCAATCGTAAGGAAGGTGGGCGAGTAACATGGCTCCCAGACGCGTAGGAAGCGCAAATAAAAGATTAACATATCGAGCCCGATGTCTCCGCTCGTAAATATTCGTGAAAGTGCATACGTCGCAGCGTCCTCCGTGTCAGTATCGATTACTATCTGCCTCTACTACGTAGTAACATGTCCGTATACCTCCTGCTGCGCGCTGCGAGCCTGGTACTTCGTTCCGTTACACTCTACGATATTGTCACGATATTTATTATTATCAGACAATATATTATGTAACTCTACACTTTTATCAAATACGTCGATTTTTAAGAATGATTATTAATTTAGTTTCACCTAAAATAATTATAGTTAACCATTCATTTTAATTATAGTGCTATAGTACTAGAAATACTAGTGAAGGCGTTGGGTACTCTATAGTTTTGAATGAAAAACGTTTTATTTTTACACTTATATATTATTATACCATCCGACGAGAAAGATCGTTAGTTGTAAAATACCTATTATAATTTATGTATAATAAATAATTTAAATAAATAAATCGAATTATCAATATCTACGGGCAGTAAGGTCGTTAAATAATTCAATTTCAAAAATAACACATTGGATTTTTTCCCATGTTAATATAATAACAGAAAAATGTAATCGGAAGATGCACCTGATAGCATCTTGTATTCAATAAAGAAAAACGTTTTATCTCGAGTTACTTAATTTTGTATTAATAATTGTGACTTCTGCTTTGTTCCTGGCTAGTACATTTGAAGAATAATTTGTGACAGCATTTGATCACATGTCGATCAGCAACTATCAGACACTTTGGTACCAATAGTAATGGCTTCTTATATTTAAACGAACTAGACTTTTTGTGATATCGCAAAAGCCAAGGTGTGTTCCCGAACTTTCAGTTTTAGCAGGCTCGTCTTGAACCTCGTTGCCTGAGATTACCGCTTGCCCAATGACCCACTGTAAGGTTAGTATGTTATTACTATCCAGACTATACAGTACCACCACACAGATGGCTAAAATCTTCGATTCTATTGAATTTTAAACCAGTGCTAAGATGCTAAGAAGAAACAGACTACCTACATGGATGTATATTGTTATTAATATAGGCTTTCTGCAGATTTATTAGTGCACATTTGAACATACCATACATTTGTTTGGAATGTCGTAATGTCAAAACCAGGACAAGTGTATTAATTATTAAAAACTGAGTCTATCTATTATATATATAAAATTGGAGGTGTGTGTCCCTATATTTCACTTTGTAGCTAAAACTACGCATTGCAGACGAAAAGTGTTTGTATGTGGCAATAGGTACAAGGTTCCCATTGTGCACTATGGTGGTTGCAAGTCGATAATTATAAGGGTGTAAAAGATACGGGGGTTGAAAGATGTTAACTTTGAAAATGTGACTATTATTGATTTAAAATGGTCTGGATTGTTCAGGAAACTTCTGGAATGTTCTAGAAAGCTTTAATATGTATAACAATGTTCTGATCGATCGAAAATGTTCTAGAAAATTCTAGAATGATCTAGAAAATTCTAGAATGATTTGTGTTTTAAACGGTTACAATTTCCTGTACGATTAGCTTATAGTATGACTATCAATAAGGCGCAAGGTCAGACGTTCCGATTTTGTGGAGTTAATTTAAAAGAATCCTGTTTTTCACATGGTCAACTCTATGTAGCTTTTTCACGCGTAGGACAGAAAGAAAATTTATTTGTTTATGCACCAGAATGCAAAAGTGTAAACGTAGTGTATAAGAATGTATTTCAATAAAAATGTTTAGTATATCAGTTAATGTTAGATGATAAAAGATATTAATGTCTACTTAGTCGTAAGATTTTAATGTAAAAATAAGTAAGATCAATAAATTAATAAGAAAAAAGAAAATGTGTCTTTTATGTGAAAAAATTGTGAAGTAAGTAGTGATAGATTATTAACATTAACAAATAAGTATACAATTAAAAATGACCCAGCGAAGCGGGTATTCATAGCTAGTTATACATAAATACACTATTTTAGTGTCATATAACTTCATTCTTGAAATTATTAAAACATTTAAAAACGCAAGAACCACCGGATAAGATAAAATTGAACTCCAGATAATACTTTCATGAATTGACGCTGACAGACATTACCACGAGGCAAATAGAAAAAAAATACGACATCACGATTTTATTATTTGTAACACACTTTATATCTATGAGTGAGTCTTTATTGGCGGAATCTTAGTCTATTATATAGTGAATTTTATAGTTTATTCATAATCTTGTGTTATCTGACTCTATAATTTGTAATATTGATCGTGTTATACGTAATATAGTTTGGTTATTGTGCACAAGTGGATATGAAATAAATAATACCACGGAGCATGCATTCTGAGATACCACAAAAACACCATGGAAATTTCTAGAAACGGAACCACTATCTTGTTAGAACATTGAAATTATCACAATACACTTACTCCACAATTGGCAAATATGAAATGATATATAACTTGGCTGCATGGTCTAGATACCTTTAGCTTTTCCTTAGAATGGAAAAAACAAAACCCAAAAAGAAAAAATCTGTCACATTTGTTTGTAGGCTATGACAGTCGAAACTCTGCTCTCTTGTTCTTCTATATTATTGGAAATACATGTTTCTAGGTTATACTCCACTTGATTGAATAGTTCTTTACCAAGCCTATTCTTGTATATACCTCTCTTCTGATACATCGTAACCTTCGCCAGTATTAGACACGGGATATTAGATCAAACACTAGGTACAATCTTTTAAAATGTAATTTGATCTATATTTTTCTGGGAATGCAGTATACGTGCGCTATCAATTACGAATTAATAATACACGGGCACCGTGGGTGTAGCGCTTGGCAGTTGTTTAACGATGTGGTATGACTTGTTATAAAAATATTATGATGTAATTTTATAGCATTCCGTTATAAACTTGTTGACATTATGCCATTAGTCTTATTAGTGAAGATATATCTACAGACATAGATGCGTGTAACGGAAATATGGGAGCAACATCAAAAGTGACCATACTTCACCTGATTATAAATAAACAAAACTGGGAGAAAATAGCAGAATAATAATCTACCAAAATCACATTAGTGGGTAAAGATCAGGATTAAAAACAATTTATGTAAGCTCTGAGAAGTAATTATTTTATTTTTAGTTTATTTTATTTTTGACAACCAATCTTCTAGTAGATTATTATATATATGGAATAATAATAATCTAGTATATATATGGAATAGGTAATGATATTACAAGTTTCCTGTGATAATTTCATTAAGTAACAAGAAGGTGGCCGTCTGTTTAAAACTTTCCAGGGAGCATTTGTGGCAAGTCATAGATAATCCATGCTCAGTGGAGCTATTTCCCACCCACTTCACGTGTGCACAATAACCAAATTATATTACATAATAAACCACCAATATTACAAAATGTAGAGCCAAATAACACAAGAATTTGTATAAAAATATAAAATCCACTGTTTATCATTCCCCAGATCTCGCCAAAAACTTGAGAAAGTAAAATACTACCAAATGTTACAAAAATATCTTTTCTTCTAGTCACCGAGAAAAACCAGAATTAAACGCCATCAGGTTTATCGGCATGATTATTTTCCCATCGTAAATTTAATTTTAATTCGTTAATTTTATCGTTTACAATCAGACGTAACAATTCTTGGTGGATATACGGAGATGGAGTCACTTCCAGATACCGCAATCATTCACATAATTGTTCAGTATATATAGATATTTCACTATAAAACTTGTTTTACATGAAGTTAAACATAATCAGCCTCTTTCTAAAGATAAATTCGTGTTTAATCAACATACCATGATTTCAAATTAATTCAAAATTTATAATACTGTACGATGGCAGTATGCTATAGAATATTAGTCCAAAGTCATGAGATTTTTTAACACGCTCTCTGTCATCATAAGCCGTAATACAATCAGTTATTTTAAAAATAGTATATGTATTATATATATACAAATATTATAAAACTGAAAAGTTTGTTTGCTTTAACGCATTAATCTCAGAAACTACTGATTCGATTTCAAAAATTCTTTCAGTGTCAGATAGCTCATTTACCGAGGAAGGTTATATATCATTACGCTAAAACCAATAGCAACGGAACACCAATGAAGTTTTTTTCCTTTTGAGAGCTTCCGCTGTGTGTTAGCGGCAGCCCAAAGTAACTATTCCACGCGGACGAAGTCGCGGGCAGAGGCTAGTTTAGGATAAACTCGATGATATTAAAAGCTTGAACAGGATGACACTTGATCAATATTCCACTATATGTAAGGTTTTTATTATCACGAATATTGATTCACAGCACAAAAAATTAAGGAACAAATCGTAAGCGTTTATACAAACGTATTATAGATTTTATGTAAGGCTCACTTAAGCTGACTAATAACATAAGTTAAATATAATAACATAACATAAAGGTACAGCGTAATTATTATTGCAAAACCTAACCGAGTCGCACATGCGCAGTGCTGTACCGTTATGTTACAGCGTTGGTGTGCCTTGCGAAACTACCTAACCCCCTTACTAGGCTGTCCTTTCACCATTGTATGGAAACACTGTAATACATTGCCATAATCGTATAAATACTGAACCGATCAATCATAGGCAACTAACTGACTAAAATCCGAATAAAAAACTTAACATTCCAGAAAGCATTCCACCAGTAAGAATTATAAAAACTAGAATTCATTTGATATAAATTATGAATGTAAAATTATAAACGTATGACAAATAATAAGGATTGAAATATTAAAGTTAACCACAAAAAAACTTGATCAAGTGAGTCGGTTTGTGTTGGGGCTTAGGAGAGGTCAAACTGAATCTCACGTAAGAGATAGGGTGATTCGGCAAATATCATGTAATTTTTTTCGTGCAAAAAAAAAATTATGTGGAAATGTGAGAAAATCAATTTAATTTACAGTAAAACATATTTCTAACCTAAAAAATGTGACACAATTCTTCAATATATTGAAATCCATAAATAAGTTGTTATAACGAAATGTAATGCAAAGATAACACTGGTCTGCAAGAAAATCCTCCCTTAAAAAATTATGTCATAAATATGAAGATTTTGATGCTCTGAATTTGTTCCCGATAGCCGATTTTTTTTATCACCTCTAGATTTTTCGATATGGTTTTTTTTTCAAAATATCATAAATTGGGTTTTTTCTTATTCGTTTTATGCATTCACATCGTATATATACATACGAAATAGATTTTTGTCGTAAGAGAAGGAAGGAAAGTACGGAAAGTGATTTCTATGGAAGTATATATGAGCCTGCACAGTATTTACTGTGACTTTACACCAGTTAGTTAAAAACTTGTCTTTTAATAGTTTACGTTCTATATCAAATACTTTAGTGAGTTTTGCACAAAATTCATACTATATGTATATTTTTTTAAAGTAGTTTATGTGTAGATTATCCATTTTTCTATGAACAGACATAATAAATATAAAATAGATTTTTTTATTGAATTCCATTCATTTTTAGGTTATGAAATGCCGCGCACTTGTTAGAATTCTACAGACTGTTCTTAGAGAGCTATGACAGATAACGTTTACAATTCGAAGTTGAACAAAGCTGAAAAAAGCTTGGGTGGCCTTTGAAAAGTGTGTGATAATTCTCTTGGTACCTAATACAAAAGCTTACAACTACCGACAAAACATTCGAGAGCTTTTTTCTCCTTATATAGCTTTAGGATGCAATATTTCACTCATAATTAATTTTTTGGACTCGCATGTAGATTTTTCGGAAAATCTCTTTGTCGTATCAGATGAGCATGGTGAAAGGTTTCCTAAGGATATTTAAAGACGCTACAGTGGAAAATAGTCAGCAGCAATGCTTGCTGACTTTTATTGGTCTATTCGCCGAGAAACTTCCATGCAAACTATGAAATGAAAAAAACTACAAAATAACTTGAACTACAACGGTCAACACGATTTTTGGGTCTAACTTCTACATGTTAAATTTTGGTTTCTCCTACGACAAAAATAAGGAAAAAAATTTTTTTCCGATTAATGTTTGCTTTTGTAGAAACTAGAACAATTTTTCGGCAAAAATTATTAATTTTTATATTTTTTCTACACTTCCACTGTAAATTATAATTAGAAAACATTTTTTTAAATACAAGAGTCTTTTTTATTCAAGATTTGTGATAAACAATAACATATAGATGTAAAATAACAAGAAACTAATGTCTAAAAGTGAATATTTTTCGTATTTCTTTTATGCTCGTATGAGCTCTCTCGTATTAAACCCCAAATGTAATCTCCCATCATATTCTCGTTGTACTGCCCTTGATATCGCCGTTCAAAGTCCATCACATCTTGGTGAAAACGTTCTCCTTTTTCCTCGGAGTAGGCCCCCATGTTGTCTTTAAATTCGTTCAGATGTAGTAGTAATCTTTTGTTTATGAAATAAATTAAATCATACTTATCGTCGTAAATCAGACCAAAGCAAACTTTATGAACTAAATATGAATATTTAAGTGTTTTTCAATGTCTACAATCAGAATTTAAACAAGAGAATGGAAACCCAAAAAAAAAATATTTTTTGTTTACCTGTGTTATATTACCCTAGTGAGATAATGGTAATATATATAATACTGGTATTTCTATAACTTGTGACTGTAAAATTAGCATTTTTCGCTGTAGAATTTAGACCGTAGTCTTTCTTCACTTTCTTTAATTGTTGCTACTTTGATAATACGTTTTTTAATGAAATGGACATTGTATTTAAAATATATGTGCTCTATTTAATATGCATGTTAAATTCCGTGTTTAGAGCACCAACTATGTTATCATGCATGAAAACAATCAGGAGGGTAAAAAAATATTTTTTGCAGACCTGTGTAATTATAGCTAAGTAGTAATAAAAAAGTAAAAATGATAAAGCGAATTGTGTTTTTTGAATAAATCCAATGTACTAATTTTGAAAGATGTCGCGTGATATTAAGGGAGGGTGAGAGGGGCAGAGACAAATCTCACGACATCTCACCGAAGGGGAAGAGGGTGTCAAAAATACCTCAAAAATGTCTGATGTCATTAATGGACGACCCCTAACGTATTTACCGAAAAGATAGATGTTTCTTTTCATTTCATTCAAAAATCAGTAACGCATAAACCGACACACTCTCATCCTCTTTATATTATCTGTTACTTTACCTGAGGGTTTATTACACTATATGTATACCAAAACAAATAATAATCAAAACAAGGTTTGAGTCTGGTATGTTTTACCGCTTTACAATAGAGCAACAAAAAAAATCACGTTACGTGTATACGAACCTTCATTAAAAATATATTCTTTTATATACCTGCCAACGTGATACATACTCTGTGAAAATTTCAACCAGTTTCTTATTACGAGTCAAGAAATTAGCCTTTAAAACAGGATGAGGAACATAGACTGAGAATAGAATCCTAAAAATGGAATGTTTACTGACTGATCTCAGAATAAAAATACTAGGTATAAGAGTTTAGTTGATATTAACATAATTAAGTGATATAAATCTATAACAAGCATGTAGTACCACCGAACAGCGATCATAGTCGCCATATATGACATGACAACCACGTTTGGATGTCGATATTTCGAACATGTTTGTTATAAACTTTACGTCATGTGTTATTTTTATCAACTGGCGTAATAAAAGCATTTGCCAGTGTCAAAGGGTTATTTAAAGAATTAATGAAGTTGACGTCAATATGCTTGTATTCGCATGAGTTTTACGTTCTTAATTATTTTTGTGAGACAAATAAAAATTCACGCTTTGAGCAAACATTTAGAAGCAACGATAGCTCAATGGTAAAGTATACGGGTACCGCGTAGATATACGTAGGTTGGAATCCCTACAATGAGCCTGAACTTTTGGTGCGTTTTGAGAGTAAAGTCTATGTTATATATTATAACGTTTTCCATAAGGACTAAGCATAAATTATAGGTTTTAAAATAATTTACCCAAAATAAGTTCTGAGGCGTGAATGGTAATGGCAAGATTACAATAAAAAGAGACAGCCCACAATTGGATCCAGTTGCACGTTTCCGAGAACAAAGTCGTGCGCACCAAGTAGTATAAATAAAAGCGAAAAAATTAAAGCCAAGTATACGTGTAATAATTATGGTTTCAAATAATAGGCCCTGGAACTACGTAATTGACTGCCCTACCCCCCGAAGGCATGCGCGCGCGCACCAACTAGTTCAAGGTTTCGCAACGCAAGAATGCGGCGCGCGCGCACCCGTTGCAATATATTCCCATTTGGGCGTGATAAGCTTTTACACCTTTATTTGGTACTCGGTTACAGATAATTCGATATTATTAAAATCCAACCAACTTAAAGAGAACTACACGTGCAAGTTCAGTGCAATTCTGTAATTACACCATGAACTGGTTACCATATATAAAGACTATTAGTAAATTAATTTCAATCTTAACGTAGTTGTATTACGACATTTACGACTCGAACGGTGCACTATACTTCGCGTGAAAGTCTTGGAGATTAATATAAAATCACTAATTTAAATTGATAACACTATCGCACTATCGACCGACAGTGACGTAAAACATCATGAGGCAACCTAAGTCTGACAACTGTTCTTTGTACCACCATAGAAATAATTTGAAACTATAGATGAATATCTCAAAGTTTGAAGTCGCTAATTAATCATGAGCCACCGTGGTAGCGACGGCCATACCTTTTGTCGGAATAACTCTTTGCCTAGCATCAGTGAAACTTTAAGAAGCTGACATTGTTATTATATTAAGATTAAGCTGATTAAATATAATTTGAACTGCTAAATGATCTTACTACCACCTTTATATACAATATATATCGCCAAATATTTACGAATGTACACCGGCAGCTTGAGATTCAAGATATAAACCACAGGGTAAATTTTTGGAGTCCAGACAACTTTATACTAGTATTCTTCGTGAATTCTTCTGCGTATTTTTCATATTACATAGCTAGCTCGAGATTTACCACAATAGTATTAAAAATAGTCTATCACACTCGTAAATATTCAGGATTAAGTGTAGCCTCCTCTAGGTCCCAAATATGTCTACGATAAATCATTGTGATCGATTCTGTAATTTATTTATAAATAAATTAACCAACAGATTAAAAGAAAGAGTTATTTTTGCATTTTAGTCGTATAAATTCAAAATCTATAAAAAAAAGTAGATTCTAAGCTATAATGGCTTAGCTGGGTGTGTTTGGACAGGTTAGGTTCTAATACTTGCCAATGAGCTGGAGTTTTAGGTGAAAGAAATCATTTTCAAGAAACCGTAGCTTGGTAGTAGGGCTTTCTAAGCTCGCTTGGCTAGCTACCACCCTCGAGTTGAACATCTATCGCCGAGCACTTATAGGTGTGTTCCAGCAGCTACTCTTGACAGCCAGTCACTCTAGGTTTAGCCTGTTTACCAACTTTGACCACATTTAACATCAGATGAGATTGTTTTGAAACGCTACCTACCTATGAGGTATTAAAAAAAATCATAATTTCTACTACTTCTATACTTTGCTGCGTTTGATTTCATCCGGCTCATTCATTACATTAGGTAGTATATAACATGCAAACTTTTTACGATCAAAATAACCAAATAACCTGTTTTAAATGAAACTTTATATGTATATATGCATATACTCGCAAGAGAAACGCATTATTTTTAAAAGCCCACGGCGCCGAATATTTTATGAAGGCTTTGTTGAACCTCATTCCCTATTCTAGGTCAGACATGTCAGAGTATTAAAATTTTCCTATGGGATCAACTTTTTCTTTCATACTGCAGCACCCCTAGTAACAATAAAATAGATTTAAAATTATAATAGAGATGAAATCCAGATATTTATAAAAAGACTTTGGTGAGAGTTTTATAGAAAGTGTACCGAGTGAAAAATACTCCAATATATCAATGACACCAACTTCCTTGATGTCAAAGAGCTGAAACTGTTATTTACAGTTGTATTGCCAATTGTCAACTGTATGATGATTACCCGCGACACAGGATTTAATTCCTAGTGCGGGAATCTACAGTTTATTTTTATGCCGTGTAACATGTTTTTGTTTATTACTTTTTTATTTTTTTTATTTATGTACAGTCTACACTATAAATATACGTCCATAGGCTGCGGTGACTGCATAACATCGGGCGGCCCGCATGCTTGTTTGCCACCATCGTAGTATATAAAAAAATATAAACATTACAATTACAATGCATTACAGTGAAAACTTATTTTATTGTTTTGACTAAACTATCAAAATCATTAAAAATACCTCAACTACTCATGTGAACCGATTAAAAGAGATTTTTGTTTACATATTCGGTTATTATAATGGATACATTTTAGATTCGACTACCATGAATACATTTGTATGGAAATTTTATTAGTACACCGCTACATATTTTAAGGTCATTGATTGATATTTTAAAAATCAAATATCATGTGTCTGTAACGTTTAGAACCGTGCACGCCGCCAATGGGAATTGAATCCGGGACCATTTACGTGTGACGAGTGTAAAAATAAAACGTAACTGCTCTGTTGACAAAATAATATTATGTTACAAATACGTCTCCAATTTTTTTATTTCTGTATCACTTTAAACGCGTTTGCTCTTATCTATCTATGATTGCTTCTTTTTTAATGAGTGTTGCATTCGCATTTGCCAGTAACATTATCTTATTACAAGAAAACATTATGATTTAAAATTCATTTCAATATTGTTTTTATATTATTTAGTATTTAAGGCATTGTTTATATATACTAAACATGTGTACTTACACACGTTATAGTGAAGTATGCTTGGGGGGTTTTTAGCGGGAACTTGGAATAGCGGATTTTATATTTTATTCACAATGTTGTGTAACTTGGCTCTATATATTGTAATATTGGTGGTGTTTTACTTAATATAGTTTGGGTATTGTGCACAAGTGAAGTCGATGGCAAATAATACCACAGAGCATGGATTTGACTTGCCACAGAAGCTCCATGGATAGCTCCAACAAGGGGGCCACCATCTTGTTAGTTCATTGAAATGATCCGAATAAACTTGTATATCATTGCCTACTCAACAATGGCAGTAACAATCTACTAGAAGATTGATTGTTAATATTAATAATAAAATAAAGAAAGAAAAGTATGCTATTATTTCACAAGCAATCACTTGCGCGGTAACGAAATTACATATATAATTTAAAACTCTTATCAAATAACACTTTCATAGTAAACATATATTTTGAAATAAAAATAAAACATCACATGAGTGATCTCGCTTCTCCTCTCTCCTCTCGAAAGCCTCTTATACTTATTTATTCTACATTATTACCGCCATTTTCTTTTTATAGCTATTTTATTGTTATTAGATAATTAAAATAGTTTGTTCCAATTATTGAATAAGGATTATTCATACTATATATCATACTCGTATATATAGTAATACGTGTAGCGGAAACTTTGTACCCCTCTTTAAGCGAATTGTGCGAACAAATGAACGTGAAATTTGGCATAGTTAAAGTTCATATGGAGGAGAAGTGCACAAAGCTATTTTTTAAATATAAAAGTAATATTACCAGCCTTAAGTCAATATGAATATTTTAAATATTTTAATGATGGATTCACTTTAAATGATCATTCAATAAAAAATCATTCAAAAGGTTACTTTGAAAACATTCGCAAATACAATTCATCATTTGCTATGTTTAGCTAAAACTGGAATGGATTGGATAACTTTTCCTAAAGTTATGGTAACTTAGAATTTGAAAACCTTACCACCTTTATAATCGCCTGTTTTTTGTTTCAAATGTATAATTAATTGCAAATTTTATCTAAACATACGTTTATTTTTATTTTATCTTTATATAATTTAATTTTAAAAAAGTGTCAAATTAACTGAGTAGCCATGATGAAAGCCTTTAATTTTTGAGAAAAGAACCCTATTAAAGTTCAAACTTAAAAAATCAATTAATCATAGTCGAATTTCGTCAACTGGGCGGCCACTATTAATGATTAAAGCGTGACCTTTTATGTAAATAACTGTTTCACTTTTGCTATAGAATATTTTAAATCTCTTAATGAATTACATGAGTTTACAGAACTTTATCATTCACACTGATGACCGCGACTTCTTTGTCAAAAAGTCATTGTATTATATCATGAGAACTACAGGTTACATCTGGATTAATTAGGCGCTTTTTTATTTATTTTTAACTGTAATTTTTTATTAATACTTCCTATTAATACTTACACATATTAAACTTTATTATTAGTGCTTAGTCCATGCGGATAAGTTCAATTTCGTAGCTTAGGTCGAATAAACAGCAGACACTTCAATTTTATTTACACGTATGTTTTATCTATCTTAACATATTTACAGCAAACAGAGTCATCAATTTATAAATGGTATTCGTGTTTTAACGTAATACAAATAAATTAAATCTAATGTACATATTTAAATATATTCGAATGTTACCGCCTACTATAATAATTCTTTACTTATGAGCAACAATGCCAAGTACAATTCCAGTTACCAAAGAAGCTTTCAATTATAATCAATCCCGTATAATCCACACAATTATATGTTGTTTCAAACATTAAAAAGTTAATAGTTTTAAAATTAAATAGCTTAGAAGCCGTGTCTAAACAATGATACAGGTTGAGCTAAAAAACTTAAAATAAATTGCCGTATGATAAGAAGTATTGCCTTACAAATGCTTTGGAAACGACGCTCCTGTCTGTGCATCCGCTAAAAATGAATATAATTACATATATTCAACAGTAATAATCATTCTTTAATGACACTATTGTTCTGTAGTTTATATTTAAATATAAAGAGTGTTACAAAGAGACATGCAGTACACATAACATCAAGTTGTCACTACAAACTAAAATTACGATAGTTTTCAGGCAAGCCACAAGAATTTCATACTCCTGGAAATTGAGATGGAACTCTAGTGGCACCGTTCGAACATATAACAGCATTAAGCAAGAATATAACAGCACTAGCATTTCTACATTATAAAAATTTGATATCGAGTTTTTGGCGGGATCTTGGAACGTCATGTAGTGGATTTTATATTTTATTCATAATCCTGTGTTATTTGGCTCTATATCATGTAATATCGGTGGTGTTTTACGCAATATAGTTTGGTTGTTGTGCACAAGTGAAGCGGATTGGTGGGAAATAATACCACGGAGCATGGATTTTGACGTTCCCTCCCTCCCTGGCAACTCCCTGGCAAGTTCTAACAAGAGGGCAACCATCTTGTTAGTTTATTGAAATGATCGCAAGAAACTTGTACTAAATATCATTACCTATTCGACAATACAGCAATAATCTACTAGAAGATTGATTGCCAAAAATACAATAAAGATATGAGAACACTGTCACACTACAAATTCTACAGACAAAAAGAATACCTTATAATAAAATCACTCTGTATATGGTACTTAAAATTTCGTAAAATAACTTGGTAGTAGCAACACCGTGCGACGCGACGCTACTCCGGTCGGCAATAATTCACAGCAACGCATACAAACTTAATGGGTTATCGAAACCATATTGTCCGTGAATAATGAGTGTGGTTCGAACCGGGTAAATCCGGTTTTAATTATGGGGGAGTTTAAAACGTCTGCCGCGTTAATCGTGCCAGCTTTGTTGTTCTATTCGTAAAGTTGGGTTGACTAGTTCCTTGATAAAGAAGAGGCGACAACTCGCCAAGAATCGTCTGTTCCAATTTTGCAGGAACTCTGTACCTTTGTTGATGGAAACATAGCAAAATAACCACATATTGAGGTATTTTCTACTGTTCCCCTGACAACTTAAAATAAGCTACACTCACATTACACTTACGAGCCAGTTAGGTCCCTGTCGAGACTTATCCAGTGACGTCCTGAAGGGGGAATGACACGGCTGGTCGCCCCTGATTGCGCTAGGGCCAAAGTTGTATTGCCTATTATTAGCATCTTCAGATTTACTCTCATCGATGCTCTAAACCCCACGCTAGGTTAATCCGCTTATGATCCTTGGTTCTAAAAAGTGATAACCTAATGAAATCCAAGCCAGATAAAGGTGTTTCAAAATATTCGACAAAGACTTTGAGATACCTAAAGCCAACGGTAAGGGAAACTACAAAATACTCGTCAGAGGCTGTGGAATTAGAAATTAGAGTCAGCATTATAGAGAGTTAGAGTCGGCATTAAAATACCGTACATTGTGATATGACTATATATATAATGTTATATTGTGATTATTTATAGTATATAAACTAAAACGAACAAAGGTAATAGTGATGGAACGTTTCCAAGATATTCAGTCCATTCATCATTACACTAATTGAAACAATAATATTTTAAATACATTATTGATATTTGTACCTACATTCAGAAAGATAAACTTTAAATATTTCCACCTCAAAAATTTTGGCGCTTTAGAACGACGTCTTCGGGCCTAAACCTAAACCCGCAGCTGGGAAATTTATAAACTACTAGCCGACCCGTGCCCACTTCGTTGGGCGGTAATAGGCATTATCAAGCTACAACTTTTCTCTAGAACTCAATCATATATATTAAGGCAGCGTTCGTAAGAAACGTTTTCGTTCGACTATTTTCTCCGACTCCCCAGATATTACCCCCTACAACCTCACCAAACTTTACCTCTTTATAACATTAGTATAGATTATAGATAATATAATTAGTTAATAGCTTCTGCCCGTGACTTCGCACGCGTGGAATAGTTATTTTGAGCTAAGAGGCAGCGAAAGCTCTCAAAAGGAAAAAAGCCCCGATTTTAAAACATTTTTCATTGTTGTTCCGCTCCTATTGCCCTTAGCGCGATGATATATAGCCTGTGACACTCACAAATAACGTGGCTTTCTATTGGTAAAAGAATTTTCAAAATCGGTTTAGTGGTTCCTGAGATTACCTCTACAACGTCACAAAGTCACAAACTTTACCTCTTTATAATATTAGTATAGACTACAGTTTGTGGTCGCTAGTATAGTATATATATATAGACACAGTAATACTCAATATCAGGTAGAAAAATAAATAAGTACCACACAAAATGACACTTTTCGTAAGTCTAATAAACTTAAAATATACTGGACTGAAATTAAAATACTCTATCATTTACGTCTCGAGAGTGCATTCATAATGTTAAAGATAGGTGTACTAGGGTTGTCACAATTTTTGAGGAACACGGAATTAGGCATATTCAATTTTGTTTTGCTGATAACCCGCTAAGAGATAAATGTTCGGCAGGTTGTAATTTGTAACAAGATTGTAACAAACTTTAACAAGGAATTTATTGCACCGAAATATATTTACTGTAGAAATATAGACTCTGTTTTTGAGCATGTGACCATTGGACAACATGATATTTATTTATGAAACATGTATTTTTAATGATAAGTAACTTCTATAACATACAGTATTAAAACAGAATAATTGATAAAAAAAAACTTTAAATAATAAATCGGTTGGGTTGCCAGCCCTACTACGGTCGGCCACGTTCGCCCACCTCTCCATTGTGTCGTGGCATGCCACATGCACGTTTGTGTACATAATACTGCTCCGTTTGTTTGCCGTGTGCTGGTACTGTACCTTCTGTTAGAAGCGACCTACTCGTCATTATAGAACCCTGGTACTTTTATTTTTCATCTGTTTAATACGATTTGCTTTCTTTACATTTTACTAGAAATAAACTAGATAACAAGTTAAGTTTTTACATAGCCACATTAAAAGTAAAGAACCTTAGCCGCGTTTTCTTTCTCTTTCCTTATTCTTATTTTATATTTTTTTATAGTATACACTATAATTAAATAGCTACCTTACCTGACTTCGCACAGGTGAAATGTATTATTGTTTTATCTTTCGCGTGCAAGCAAGTTAGGCAACTGACTATCCGCCATTTTTTGTCATTTTGAAAGGTACAGTTCATCAAGTCAAACTATAGCCCGCGTCATCATAGTTTTTGGCCGCTCCTGAATATAGCTTTAAGTTCGATCTTGCGCATAGTACAGTCAAGAGATTAATAAAAAACAAATTAAAAATATTATTATAGGAATTTAACATCTATATTTATTAATCTTTAAGTTGTCTCGATATTATAAGACAATATATTAAGTTTTAATTAATTATGATTAAAGTAGATATTGGTATATTACATTAAGTAATAAGAACATAGCAGTACAACGACCACGTTGCTACATTCAAAAGATTTTGAGATTTTGTATGTGAAATGAAATTTAGATTCGGATTCTTAGGTGTCTTGGAATAAGTAATAAATTACATTTCAATCATTTTTAGAAATGTTTGTCTGTCTTTTTGTTTGAACACGTGTTGCTAAAGTACTGCTTTGCTTCATAAAATTATAAAGCATATCCTCGAGTAACGTTCTGTCTTAGTTTCATTAAAATCGGTTCAGTCTATCAAAAGTTTTGTGTGTATTGTAATTCTAATGACGACTCGACTTAAGTACCAGAGACAAGTAGATAAGTAAATTGACTTGATACATTTAGATGGTTTTATCAGTCACTGTTTTTTTTTTACATTAGGTTCCATGCGGACGCAGTCGAGGGCATAGCTAGTATTATATAGAAGATAAATATTGTTACTGTGATTTATCTTAATAGCAATAAGCGTGCGAAGAAAAATGTTTACAATTTTATTTCAATAGAGCGACCTGTTATAACGTTCTATAATTATATTATAAATACATATAAACCTTCAAGAACAAATTCTCCAAATCATAGCGAAAATTGTATCAACACAAGCCGACGCGGGTAGCGATTTTGATTTATACTTTTTCAGTAAACATTGTATGTTTCATAGATATATATCTAAAAATATATAAGATATAAATATTCATTAATATTAAACATGTATTAAATATAAACAGGCTTATAATTCTTATCACCATAAAATTTCACATCTATTTTTGAATTTTTGATGTTAAATTGCAACTTAATAAGTTAAATAAAGTACTATTGTTACGATTTTGATAAAGTTAATTATTATATCTCTTTATCTTTATAATAAATAATAATACAATCACATCACAAATTGTTTTATAATTTTAATAAATTCATATTGTTATGGCAGTTACAACAATGAACATTCCCTCGAAGATCAGCTTTTATAATAATGTGATATCAATTCAACATTAATTATAGCAATAAACGTCCATAACAGTACGTTTACCCGTATTAAAAACATGATAACACAGTAATTATAATATTTTCATTATACAAGGACTAAAAACTTTAACCGATGTTACAATGACTTCATTGAACTTTTAATTGTCTTATTTTTCTCGTAACATGTTTTTCCTCATCTTTCAAATGCAGTTTATATATAATGCACTTTCTTAGGGGTCCATATTAAGACTGAATATATAATACAATCTATAGTTTAGAGGTTTATCAGTGAAAACTCGATTAATCTATACATATTATTATTATTATTTATTATATCTATACTATTACTATAATATTATAAAGAGGTAAATTTTGTGAATTTGTGACGTTGTGGCGTTGTAGGGGGTAATCTCAGGAACTACTAGGCCGATTTGAATAATTCTTTCAGTGTTATATAGCTCTTTCATCGAGAATGGTTATAGGCTATATATCATCACGCTAAGAGCAGTACACAGATGAAAAATGTTTCAAAATTGAGATGTTTTTTTCTTTTTAAGAGCTTCTGCTGCGTGTGTCAGCGTTAGCCCAGAGTAGTAACTATTACTACGCGGATGAAGTCGCGGGCAGGGGCTAGTTATATTATATATTATAAAGAGGTAAAGTTTGTGAGTTTGTGACGTTGTAGGGGGTAATCTCAGAAACTACTGGTCCGATTTGAAAAATTCTTTGAGTGTTATATAGCTCATTTGTCGAGAAAGGTTATAGGTTATATCTCATCACGGTAAGATTAATAGGAGCGGAGTACCAATGAAGAATGTTTCAAAATCGGGGTATTTTTACCTCTTGAGAGCTTCCGCTGCGTGTTAGCGTTAGCCCAAAGTAACTATTCCACGCGAACGAAGTCGCGAGCAGAGGCTAGTTGATTATATAAAATTCTTTTAAGTTCTAATAGTCGTTGTAAGGTTACATTGGAGTGGTGGCGCACTCTTTCATTTATTGATCACAAGAGATACAACACCAACAAACCCCAATTACAGTATATAGAAATAATGTTTTAGATGATTGATATAAGAGCATATTAATAAAACATTAAAAGTATCGAGACAAATTTAATCCAATTACTCTAGTGTTGCTTACTACCAAATTAAATTTCCCTATTTTCCATGAGATTCTGGTATACCTATATTTCCCAACGGTTTCGTGGTCATGTCAACAATGTAAGTTATTTCTGTCATCCATTTTACTAATATTATTAATATTATATATAGATACATTGTATAAAACATTTGGAATTTTGAAACGGTCTTGTTAAAAGACGAAGAATAAAGCCTTGAAGTTTTTCTTGATGTTCATAATAAATCCAAGGACGTCAGAATCTTAGAAAACAAGATAACGTACATTTACTGTCTATATCATAATAATATGTCCTCATAATTGATTCAAGGCACTTCGAGCTCAATAAATCAGCTTTTATCTATCTCTATCGCAGGCACTCCATTGTTTATGGTCGCGCATATCATCTGTCATATTCCATAGACAAGGATTGTTTATTCTCTTCCAATGCCCGTGATTAATTAAATGTTATAGCAACATTATTAAACATTACAACATTGAGTGATAAACTCAAATTTATTTGGGTTCCGGCCTCATTATTTTAATTAGTAGTTTAATTTCTTGTTTACTATTCTATCCATAGTTAGATAATACGTAATTAATAGGGCTTACTAATTAGGATTAATTAAGGCGCAACTCCAGCCCTATACAGCTTATAATGACTGCACACTACAACAAGCGAATACATGACTTTCCCATATCCCGATGATCATCAACCATCTTCGGACATTAGCATTCCATATAATATTAGATTTTTACCTATGAAATTGCCGTTTTGTATAAAAAAATTTAAACGAATTTTTTTCATGTATTTTTTTGTTTGTATTAATCGAAGTAATCACCCATGCAATCAATGCATCTTTACCAACGCAGTGGCAGTTTATTGATGCCCTTCTTTAAGAAATCAACTGGACGGGAGGCAACAAATTCTTCAAAGGCATTTTGTACTGCCTCTCGGGTATTGAATTTTTTTCCCGCCAAGGAGTTATCCAAATTCTGGAAAAAGTAGTAGTCTGTAGGCGCAAGGTCTGGTGAGTAGGGCGGATGACGGAGAACTTCCAACCCCAGTTCTTGCAACTTGGAGACCGTCTGCTGTGCAGTATGAGGTCGCGCGTTGTCATGCAGGAGCAACGGAGATAAGCGATTCACCAATGCTGGTTGGAGATGTGCCAGCTTCTCCATCATTGTGTTCAGTTCTTCACAGTACACATCTGCAGTAATGCTCACCCCGTTTGGTAAGAAGCTGTGATGAATCACACCGGCGCTAGACCACCAAACAGTGACCATCACTTTTCTAGGGGTAAGTTTTCGTTTAGGGCATTGTTTAGGTGCTGAACCAGGATTCAACCAACTTGCTGAGCGCTTGCGATTATCAAACAGAATCCATTTTTCATCGCAGGTAACAATGCGGTTCAAAATTCCTTCATTTGTGTGTCTGTTGAGCAGTGCAAGGCACGTCTCGACGCGTACTTCGCGCTGGCGATCATTGAGTTCGTGGGGCACCCATTTGTCAAGCTTTTTTACCTTGCCAATTTGACGCAAATGGACCAATGTTGTTTTGACGCTAACGTCGAAAGCTGCTGCTAATTCAGCCGTAGATTGTGTATCATCAGCTTCCACAATCGCCTTTAATTCGTCATTGTCGACCAAAGTCTTCGGACGACCGCGAGGTTCATTTTTCAAGTCGAAATTCCCAGAACGGAAGCGAGCAAACCAATAACAGGTGGTGCGTTACTTTGTAGTGTTAGCTCCGTAAACGTCGTTGATGTTGCGTGCCGCTTGTGCCGCGTTGCTGCCACGACGGTACTCATATTCCATAATTACTCGAATTTTTAACGTATTCATGATGACAAAAAAGATTGAAATGCGATGAAAATGTAACACTAATCAATACACAAATGACTACTTTTGGAAAAAGAATTCCATGTTTTTAAAATAAAATTAATTTGAAATTAGAATTCTTAACCAAACAAAAATTATTTTGATTTGAAATGGCCAGTACTGCAGAACGGCAATTTCATATATAATATAACCGACTAAAAATATGATGCCACTAAAATATCTGTGGCTAAAAAACATCAGCGAAAAGGTCAAACGCACAAGTATTATGATCTTAAATATTAAAACAGTATACATATATAATAGGGAGTTTATATATATATATATATATATAGGTATATACCTATCGGAGAATTTACTTACAACACTTAAACTTTTGCCTTCTTCTGAGATAAGGCTTCTGTAATTCCTTTCAACTTTTATATCCGATAAGATTTCGGACTTTTCTTTCTGTTTCCATTCGTAGTCACGCGATTGAACTTATCCACAGATAGAATCCAAATGTATTTGTGAATTTAAATCGACGTCAATTTACATTAAAGAAGTCGTTACTCTATTAGTACAATTATTGTATTTAGAATTGGTAATGTTGAAGAAACTTAATGTTAACATTTTCCTTGTCAAGAAAAAAAGATTGAAATGTAAATATTCACGTAGACTAGTAGAATATACGTACATACGAGAAGATATATATTAATTTCCGTCCCATTTAACTGCAAACAGCAGAGTAGGAAATGTACAAATGGCGGAAAGTTGATTCGTTAAAATTGATTCCGGACATTGAAGGTTACCTCGAATACGTTTCGATGAGTAGACGTTCGACAGGAAATGATTTGAAAACATTTTTCCTAATTTATTCCAAGGAAACGGCATCTATCCCTTGCTTGTATTCAGGTATAACCCAAACCCCATCCTACAAGATAAGATTTATTTTTACAAAACTCGTTTCGTAAACTAGTGGCGCCATCTATTGCTTTCGTGTGCAAATTTAAATCATCCCCGCCTTTCTTACTTCACCCCGCGTTCTTCCGCTCACTAGCCGTTCATTCACTCAGTCTAGCTCCGCGCGTCATGCTCTTTGGTTGTGTGTTAAATTGATACGTTTATGTAAACGCGGATGTTATTGTTTCTAACACTAACTCAGCTGATCAATGACAATAAGCTTATATAATCGACGCGATAAAACATTTGAAAACGTAATCGTGAAGTTGTGTGTGATTAACAAAGAAAACCAGACGGTGGATCAAGAATATCTTGTCGTTCGAATGTAAAAATACACAGAGCGTCGACTAAGAACGGACTCCGCTGCATGTGACTGATCGATATTTTTAATGATAACATGAATTGAATTAAATGTGTTGTTGGAGAAGGTGATTAGTGTGGACTGTTGTGTTTGCATGGAGTTTGTGGTGTGGACCGCGCGGCACCCGGCGGTACGTATAACCTAATATTGATTCCAATGTCAATATATTTGTGTAGGTACAAAAGATAAGCGTTGCAGGATTTGTTTTGGGCCGATAAATGTTTAAATGTACATTTAGCGGATAACGTAACTAAAACATACATAGTTCGCCTGTGCGTGATCAACGTAGTTATTATCTTTTTTATCTGTCTTATTTTGACCGTGACACTGAACACGGAGCTAATAAAATTGGATTTTTTGTGCATTTTAATTATTTCAAATAGGCGTATCATATACATAAAACGGTGTAATTATAAAATACATTAAACTATGAGCACTTTAGCCGTGTGCTATATGATAATCGTTAGATTATCTAACATTCATCAAAATATTTTTGTCATAAATTATAAATAACATGTTATCTATCCATCTTTGTCTGTTTATAGTGGTAAATTTGAATTTATAATACGGTTCCATAGCGTCACTACATAAATATTTTTTTATTTAATTCTTTGTTATAGTTCGGTTCCTTTCGTTATTATTGTATATTCGTAAACATTGTTTTAATTTACGAAACTAAAACCCGCTTGTGTTAACTCGTTGTGCCACTTTGTGTTGGTAATCTACAAAATGTCATCATAAAATATAATTTATTTTGATTTTATTCAATTTTTAACGTAACTATGTAACATGTTTTGAGTTGACAATCGTACAAATCACCTACTATTAAATCATTTTTTTTATTATCCAATTAAGGTGGCACTTATTTTTCCATATTAGATAAGGTGATATATGGTTGTCCAAAATGAACTAAATCCCACACGAGTTTTACTAATAAGAATAAATTTTGTTATTTTTAACAATAAAATCATGTACCTTAGCAAGAAGCATATGGATTCTCAGATCTCCAGATAATACAGACCTATAAATAATATTATGTTTTTCATAAAAACAAACGCCGGACGTGAATGATCACATAAAAAATTCACAAACAAACCTAAGCAATACGCCTGCTCATCTGGATAACTCGGGACACCATAAATACCAATGAAATATGTATTCATGTTTACAGCTGTACTTACAAACCTATAGGCTCCAATGCATTACACTTTCTCATTTGCAAGTCGAAAATAGCTCGAACACCGACTGAGTCACATCTTTATTTACAAGCACCCATCTTTATATACACGTTCATCTTCCTGGACTGTAGTGGCAAAAAAAAACATTTCTCCGTGCTATCATTGCACTACAAAGATTTACTTTTGAGTTTTTGGAGGGATCATGTAATGTTATGTAGTGAATTTTAAATTTTATTCATAATCTTGTGTTATTTGGCTCTATATTTTGTATTATTGGTGGTGTTTTACGCAGTATAGTGTGGTTATTGCGCTCAAGTGGTGAGGAAATAATATCACGAAGCATGTATTCTTGCCATAAAAACTCCCTGGAAAGCTCTAAGAATAGGGCCACCATTTAAAATGATTGCAAGAAACTTGTAATATTATTACCTACTCGACAATGGCAATAATAATCTACTAGAAAATTAGTTGCCAGAAATAAAACTAAAACAAAGAGCCGATAAAGTTACAGAACATATATGGGAATCAATGTATAATGTTGTCATATTAAAGTTAAAAAACAATTTCTGGACTAGATACTATTTTGTTGATAGTTAACTAGAAACGGCGGTGAAGGAAATGTGTTACGAAAAGAGGTTTTAATTTAAATATTGACAAATTGACAATTATTCTAGCAAACCAATCTTCTGGTAGATTATTATTGCTATTATCGAGTAGATAATAATATTACAAATTTCTTGCGATCATTTCAATGTTCTAACAAGGTTGTGGTCCTCTTGTTAGAACTTTCCAGGGAGTTTTTGTGGCAAGTCAGAATCTATGCTCCGTAGTATTTTTCCCTTCCACTTCACTTGTGTACAATAACCAAACTATATTATGTAAAACACAATCAATATTACAAAATGAAAGTCAAACAAATAACCTAAGATTATGAATAAAATATAAAATCCACTACATGACTTTCCGGGATCGCGCCAAAAACTCCAACCAGCTTTTTATACGATATGGTAATTTTGTATTCATATGTGAAACGAATATGAAAAACATTCAGAGAACTTATTTCTAGTTGCTTAAAAGCTTTAGTAAGTTATCCTTCACTGTACTAAAATGTAACTTGATCATGTTAAACACACGTACGGCATGATTTAGATAGAAATGATGGTAAAAATAACAAATGATAACTGTTATGAAATAAAACAAAACGCATAGAAAATGAATCCCACTCGAATATAAAAAAAATCAATAAAACTCTAGAATCTTGGCACCTTTTCTTATGGATAACTATTAGTAACAAACTGACAACATCGTCAAACTGATTTCAACCTTCAGATTCAACCTTTGAAAATCTTTTCATCATTACTATTTTTAGCCAAATTATAAGAAAATCCTTCATTGTGATTTCCAAGTATTGTGGGCTTAACATTAATCTGCTCAAATTGACACCATGGCATGTATAATTTATGTAAGACACTAGTTGTTATTTCTAGTGTGTGTTGTGCATGTGTTTTCGTTTATCGTTATAGTTCGCGGATTGACTGAGGTATGTGTTTTACAACGGTAACGTGTTTGAGATAATCCGCTTTATGTGATCCATTTTTGTAAAAAAACACTCGTACACAATAGATAGAAATGTGACGCGAGACGTGGCATTTATTCTATTAGTTTACTTTAACCCCCTCGGCTGTTTTTTTAAGACCCAGATCTCAAAATGATGGATCATATATTTAATTTCACGACATCGTAAATTCCAAGTTTTTGGGTTTAGTAAGAAAAAAGTTATTACAACTAATAATTATGGTTTTGCAAGAGAATAATTTGTTATTTTCTTATACATAGTTTGCCCTGCCCTGATAATAAAAAACCTTATATACCTTGTAACCTAACGTTATATGTATACCTAAATCTTTCTCACGAATCAATTTATCTATTGGTGAAAACCCGTTCAGTAGTTTATGAGTTTATCGTGAACAGACAGACAGACACGTGGAAGAGGACTTTGTTTTATAATATGTAGTGATACATTCAGATGACTTAATTAGTCACTATTTGTACGTCAGGTTCCACACGGACAAAGTCGCCGGCACGGCTAATCATAAATAAAAGTGTCGAAGAGAAAACAAAGACTATTACAGACGAATACACAAATTAAACGGAGTTGACGCTTCAAAATGGCTAAAACAAACAAAGCGTAACTGATTCGATATAAACAGGTTTTTTAAACGCTTACACCCGCGCAGACCAATATAAACGACGCCTTACACGCAACAACGTAATCCCCTTTGATACGATCTTAAATTTTATTAGATGAGAGTCTAAATAACTCCGGAGCTAAATAACTGTCGATGTTGTGACGCGATGGAAAATTTTAAGGCGCCATATCGTAGCTATTATCGTGTTCAACGTTTTCTAGTACAAGCTTACGAAAATAAACAGTTGAAATGAGAAAATCGCTCTATACATTAATCTGGATTCAAACATTAATTAAATCCATCACATCTGATTGTAAAGTAAGCGATGAGTTTACACGATTTATTAAAAAAACGTTTGCTAGCTTTAGTTGTGTGTTGTGCTCTGTAGTGTCCATGGTGGCATTTATATTAGTATTTATTGCTATCTGTGCCTGCGACTCCGTCCGTGTGGAACCTAATGTAAAAGAACAATGATTAATAAAATCATCTGAATGTATTAAGTCCATTTACTAATCTACTTTTCTCTCACGTCGTCATTAAAATTGCAATAACTTTTGATAGAGTGAATCAATTGTAATGAAATCAAGACTAAAAGTTACTCAAGGATATGCTTTATAATTTGGTATATAAGGTCTGGTAAAGGATAGGCTTTATATAAAGTGAGGTTTTATTGTG
Organism: Antheraea yamamai; assembly: GCA_036509395.1. Lineage (NCBI taxonomy): Eukaryota > Metazoa > Arthropoda > Insecta > Lepidoptera > Saturniidae > Antheraea > Antheraea yamamai. Next base: position 19,496,116 of record AP028434.1, on the reverse strand, counting down.
AATGCAGTAAGTATTGTAGCAGTGATGCATGTTCATACCAACAAACAGATAGATATTTCTAAAAATGATTGGAATGTATTAGATTAAGTGCTTGATCCAAGATAACTGCAACAATTTTTTTCACTAAAATTTAAAAAATACAGACACGTTAACATACATACAGCATACATTTTTATTATATGTATAAAAGAAGATTAAATTAGCTATTCCAGAAAGCTTAGATATTACAATTAATCTTGTTACTAGATAAATATTAGAAGACTGAAAGAAGAAAATTTTAAGTATTAATTGGATAATATACTTTCCAATTTTATATTTTAATTTCGTGTTTGTTTTTGTCACAAAGTTAATTGTAGCAAAAACATTCAATCTTCTTTGAATATTTTAATACATTTTTAGACGCAGTACTATTATGTATTTGGCAATTAATATTACTATATAGAATTGATTAATATTGAGTAATTAAAATATCTGTACATGTACTTGTAGGTATATCATGTCTGTACCTGTAGCAATGTAAAATACGTATATACTTAAAAAAAAAACAAATACTATTAATGATCAGAGGTTGAAGGCAATCGATCAAACGTGTACATAGATTTCAGCTATAAGAACTTCACACTCCCAAGTCCCGATGGTCCGGTAAAGTACAACTTTCTCCAGTATCAGCGCTTTAAGTCCAGTGTTTACTGAAACCATTAGATCACCCATAGCCGCTGTTTGCATTCGCGCTGCAGCGCTGCACCATCGCAGCGTGGGTGCTACGCCTCCTGTATAAAGGCCTCATAAAGCAATCTAATCGTACACGAGAGTCTGTGTATAAACATTCCAAAAATATGCCGTGGAAAAACCGTTCCCCGCTGTTTCACGTTACCTAACACTTCCTAATTAAAGGTACAACGTATTAAAAGTAATTAGTGTTCGTTTCGATGGATATTAGTACGGCTAAGTTCGTTGCACGCCTGTTATGTTTGTTCTCTTCTCAATTCTCGTCTAGGGCTGCCAACTCATTCGGGTTTAAGGTGCCTTTGTTTAAATTATGAAAACTATTTTGCATTAAATATGCAACGAGAGAGATATTTAACAGTAATTGTTGTTGTGTTGTCGAAATTAACGAAGCAAGGCTCTTTTTCGGATTTTTTTTTACATGTAAAATGTGGTCACGATCGGGGCAAGCACTGTGTGTAGTATACTCTACTAGAACTTGCAACAAAAATTCTGAAACAAGTTGCCTTAAGTTGGTCGTCATAAATCATATAATACAATAATTGGTGTCACTACTATGCTAATATACTTCTATATAATAAGATGTTCGTTTTTTTAATTAACTCTTACTGGTATCCACCTTATCAGCATATAAAACTAAACGAAGGCACTCTACACTTCATATGCGATATGGTGGTATTAGCTATTACGCGATGCAGCACTATTAACTAAGGAACTAATAAGAGGTCAATACAATTGCCATTTATCTTGACCGTTTAATAAAACCTATTCCTTCTGCCTTAGCCTTATAATAACAAAACATTAATTCGTGTATCTCTTCTGTTGACCACTTTCTCCGCGAATCATTAATATCTACTGAACTTGGCATGGTCTCTACCAATGGACCGGCAGAGCTAGTGGGAAGTTCCCCGCTCTGCAAAGTTTCATCGGTGTCTCGGATATGGTCGGCTGTGGTGCTTTCGGGTTCCCCGGCTCGCGCTCGCCTGTTCAACAAAGCGCCACTGACGGTCCGTATACTGTCACAACCAGCGTCTGCTCCAGGCGTGCCCCGACGATCACCCTCGGACAGCGGCATTAATGGTTTACTTTTAAGATTTCTTTTCTCCATATCTATGGGTGGTTGCCAGGGCCCTTTTGGTCAACTGGATAGTAATTTCGTTTCAGATGTCCGCCTCTCACGTGGCTTATATGTTTTGTACGGACGTGGGGTTGGGCTTTGAGAGGCTTCTCTAGGACAATATTATAATATCAGTTATAATACGTTATACTACAATATAGTATCATAATCAAATCAAAATCAAAATATCCTTTATTCAATTTAGGCACTGAGAAGGCGCTTATGAACGTCAAAGCTACCACCGGTTCGGAAAACAACCCAGTCATCGACAAGAGCCGCCAAGAAACTGATCGATCTGGTTTATCTTTTCATGTTATATATTTTTACAAAACATAAATATTTACATTTGTTATTAGTGGGTGCACAGAGAGGGGTGTCAGTTTCAGACGTCACAATCGTTCACATATTGATCAACCCTATAATAGCCTTTAGATATTCAAACCCGCTTGACATGGTTCTTGCACTCACTATAAGGGAAATCGGTAATGTGTTTTGGGACTTTGTTATAAAACTTAACACTATTACCTAAAAAACTGTTTTTGGACTTAGTGAGCCTGAAGCACGGAATTACCAATTTGTTGTTGTTTCTAGTACTTAAATTATGCGGGTCTTTTACCAGATCCAGCATATCTAAGTTTTTGCGGACATACATTAAATTATCAAGAATATATTGGGAGGGCAGAGTTAGGATACCGAATTTCTGAAACTCAGTCTTTAATGATTCGCGAGGCCTCATATTATAAATTGCTCGAACTGTACATAAGTATGTACTATAAGAACTATCTTATGAGTTGTACAGTGCAGTTTAAATTATCTTAGACGTGTTAAATCTTAATTGGTTAAACTCTCGATAACAAATGCACTTTTCACAGCGTTTATACAACATCGTTAACGTATTTCGTCATTAATATTAGCATCGTTCATCGTATAGGTGCAGGATTATGTTTCGCAAACACTATTGTCTTATATAGAATTAGTATTGTATAGTAGTAATTAATCTTATAGAATATGTATTTGAACAAATGAGTTGATTTATTATATGTCACAATTGTGCAAGGTATAAATTCACATGATATAACAATAATACCTTGAAATATCCTAGTGTTGGTCAAAGGCCTCTTCGCGAGGTCACGTCAATTATATACCTGCTAGTATAGTGTTATTATAATACGTTTTCCATAGCTTTTAAGTTATTCCTACATCGTCAGTCGACAGTGTCAGTAATTAAATTCAGTTTAAACGTACTTGAATTCATATCTTGGTGCATATTGGAATTCGAACCTGCGGATATTTGTAGTCCGGTGAAGCTGTTAAGACCTTGCTAGGTCAATAGAGTAGTCAGTTCGAAACAAAAAACCTGCGGATATTGCATCGCATTTCAACTACCTACAAAAGTTTTTTTTTTATTTCTCGCTTTTTTATATAATACTTTCTTTAGTTTTTATCTAGTTTTAAGCATTTTTTGTTATGTTTTACCAGAAACGATACTGATTGATACTTCGGTAATCGATGTTATGAATCGAGATAATCAATTGAAATCTTCAATGTTAATACACATCCGTTACGGGCAATCAATTGAAGTGCACACATTTTATTGACCACGAATCATGTCGTTTAATCGAATATCGAAGATAAATCAATGGTAGTAAACGCCTATAAAAATTGATAGTTTCGAATGATTCAAAGTTAATCTTGTAAATTATTTGTTTACAATTCAACACAAACTGTAGGCGTCTAATCAATAAATACATGTAAATAAAACGCCTTTTATTAAAATCATGTTTGTTATATTAATTTATTTACTCATTATATTTGTCTGCTGATGGTGCATATAAAGCTGGATTCATTTTTAGGGTAACTAAAATACGTATAAATAGTCGTGGTGGTCCTTAGTGGTTTGACCGGTGAAATATCAATCTGATATCCGCTGGTTCGAACCCCGGCATTTACCAACAAATTTTTCGGAATTTGCGTACATTTAGTAATTTAAATTGGTAATACTATCCGCTGACGGAGAAGAAAAACATTGTGAAGAAACCTGAACCTGGGGGTACTACTGTATGTGGGAAAACATAGAACTGTGGATTTCTCAACATTTGAAATCAACAATACGTCGTGAGTTGGCGTGGTGATTATGCTTAGGAAGAGGGCTATAGCCCTGTAGTGGGTTTCTTACAGGCTGGTGATGATATAACTACACTGAGGGAGAGATTACTTCCTTTGCCATGAAATATTTATTTTGTAAATGCTATCAACCCAATTTGATAGATCCTTGTTTTTTTGTAGGTATATATAAACAAAATGACAGTGCCAAGTTTTGTGTTTTATGAGAATATATCCAGAATTAGCCAATTCCTCTTTGTTGCGCAACTAAATTGTCAAAACCAAGCTGGAAATTTTGCACGTGTCATAGATTCAGTAATCACATGCGATATATTTTATTTTTGAAGTTTTTGGCGGGATCATGGTATGTCATGTAGTGGATTTTATAATTGTATTCTTGTGTCATTCGGCTCTATATGTTGTAATATTGGTGGTGTTTTATGTAATATAGTTTGTTTATTGTGCACAAGTGAAGTAGATGGGAAATCAAATCACGGAGCATGGATTCTGAACTGCCCCAAAAACTCCCTGGAAAGTTCTAACAAGATGGTCACCATCAAGTCAACAACCAACGCATGTATCATAATATTAAACTTGGCTCTCGTTTTTGTTTTTAATAAGATTTTATTACAAATGAGACAACTATCATTTCGTCTTGATTATTTAGTAAGGCGAGTAATGTTAAATGCGTAAGTACTTGAACTGAGTAGGTAAGTATAGCCGATCGTGTGCTGCACGCGTCGGGAACGGTTCAATTATTAACGAGTTGCCTCGAGCTCGCCTGCTGGGCTACCGACCTGCCGGTCGTTTATCACTGCGAGCTAACTACCCCACCCATCGCTTCACGTTCCCCTGAAACCTCTAACTTATGTTGGTTCTATTCGGCGAATGTGTGTAACATTCAAAGCATGTGAATAAAAAGTCGTGAGGTATTATTTAAACGGTGATAAATGAGTTTTTTAATACTTATTATAATCAACCCGCATTAACCCATCATTGAGTGTTACTTCAACTAAACGTCATCACATAATCGAAATTTAAGTATCGATGGTACTGTATTATTTTTTTATAAGCTAGTCAAAGTGATGGCATTCTACCGGAAGACAAGCACAATGCAATCCACAAAACAAAAACGATCAGCACACACCTATAACCCATTGCCAGTCACCGCTATCAATACGACACGCTTATACTTTACTTGATACTGTAGGAAGAAAGGCACACCAGGAAACGGTTCCATTGCTTCACAGTACGTCTAATATACCATTTATAGGCATGGCTTACCAATATTCGTCAATTAAGTCTACGCATAGGTAGGTGCACATATGGTGGAAGGTTTTTATTTTTTCCTTTATTTTCGAACTCGGTTAGTTTAGATTAGTGTAGTTATCAGACGCGAAAAACACGTTTGAATTCGTGAGGCTCACATGCCGGTACACGTGTGTGTCTCATAGCTTAGTTTAATTTCGCGCCCTCGAGCTTGTTGCCAACCGAAGAAGTGCCTTAAGCCTTAGTAGTCCGGTGAAGCCGTAAAGGCCGGTCAAGCCGATAGCGCAGTTAAATCTAAAAAAAGAAACCAATTAATTTAACCAGGTCCTTAGGTATTGACCATAGAGAATTTTGTTTTCTGAACTGAACTTTTGAAATCGTCCCGCGTGCATATTAATCAGGGGCTAGTATGATATCAGTGCATGTATGGTAGTATGAATCAACCGCGTCTCCAACAACAATGACGGTGTTTGCTGTGAAGAGATCCTGTTAAGCGTTAAGAGACACCAGTACACACTGCTACGACGTATCTGTCTATAACATTATTTGTCTGGCATTCCTACTACTCCGCAACTCTACAAATTCTAATATATTCCACGTTACAGATAGTGGCTGTCTAACCTTACCTTATCTGATACTGGCGAACCCGGCGGACATTGTCCCGCCCTCATAATAAAAAAATCTTTAACAAATTATATACCTCAAATTATAAATTATACTCCTCATGAATCACTTTATCTAGTGGTGAAAACCATATGAAAATTCGTTCGGTAGTTTTTGAGTTTATCGCGAACAGACAGACAGACGTGGCAGAGGACTTTATTTTATAATATGTTGTGATTAAATGACGATACGTTCTAAGACTCCAATACAAACAATAGACCTAAAGGAGGAACATCTTGACCAGCAACCTCGAGTGCAGCTGCCGAAACATGTCTGTGCTTTATGACAGACATATTTTCAACTTTTTTTTACTTAGATCCATATGAATAGTGAACTACTAAAAACATGCCAATATTTTCTTTATAGGGGGCCTTCAAAATCATTTTAGACTTTTTCGTATACTCGTCAATTCAATATTTATAACTTTAAATACTAGTAGCTGTGCTCGAGTGAAATTTAATGCAAAGAAAAAGTGATTAATAAAATCATCTCAATCTACATTCTATATCCGAACACTCGAAAGTGTTCGGAGTGTATAGTACTAAAAACCACCGTAACCCGTGCTTCAGACACGTGCTTATTTTTATATGATCGACATGCGGGTCCTCGAGTCTATGGATTTAAACTAATAAGCCGTTTTCTACCACATTTTCAGGAAAAGTAAATTATTCTGATGGTCCCATTCGGTAGCGAGTTTCACCGAACCGTTTTAGTAGATCCTATAGCAGACCGTAGATATAGATTTTAGAAGATATAAAAGTTATTTGTGTGACAACCCGATGTGACAAGAATTAAATTATTTTTTTGATCTTGATGAACTGCCAATAGCAAGTGCCAAATTTCTTGAACACGTATGACTCTAAATGGATACAAAGTACGTTGCACTCGTGCAAAACCGGGGCAGGTCGTTAGTGATCGTTAATTCATTTAAACAAAATGATATATTGTCCAAATTGGACGGTTTATCACGTCATTTTGATTGTAGATTGTTAAACGGATTATTAATTTTTAATCCCCCTTCATGACAAATATGTAGATAACGTAATATTATTTGAGTATGTACAATTTCAGAAATACATAAATGTAGAAAAATTCTTGTATAATATAGACTAAGGACTCGGACACTTTTTTGCATGTTTTTTTATTATGCTCAGTTAAGAAGTCTGGTAATCTGATGACATTTTAAAATCAAGGATTGTGCCAAACTGGTCTTATACTGTCTAAAGATTAAATTTGAAAGCGGTATTTATTTTTTGGAAACAATTTAGTTAATCTACACGTTGCTTTTCTCAATATTCTGTAACTTAATGTTACTTTTAATGATATAATTTTATCGTTCTATCATTTCATATCTCCCATATTCATATCATTCTATTTATATCCATAGAAATTATTGTAATTACTGATGATTCTTATAAACTTTGAATGCTCCACCAATACGTATTATGCAATTTGTAGATTTACGTATAGAAGTAAGTTGGTGACAGTTACGCGTCGAAAAGTAATTATCATGTATTCGTTACGTAAAAACGCGTCACCGTTCCCTTCAATATAAGCTCAGTTCATAAAAATACACAAATGAATTCATACAGTCCATAAATTCGTACACAATGATTTCGCCTTATAAAAATATTTGTGTTAAATCGTATGTTATCAAGTTAACGTGGCCAATATCAATAAATCATCCGGGCACGATAACACGTCTGCCTAATTAAACAGAGCTGTGCGATCAGTCAACTATATCGGACGGAGCGACGGCACACCAGCGCCAACGCGGTCGCGTAACACTGGCGACCGATACATATGTACTACGATGCGATAAACTACTGGAAGGTACTCGGTACAATCGCGCACGATATCTTTAACCTAAGGAATATCTTTCCCATAACGTTTAAAAATGTGTAAAATTATAATAAAAGTGAAAACCACTTTGTCTCTCTATCTTGTTGGGGATATTCCATGAGACCTAAGACGTGTTTAACGATTTTTTGAGCCTCCTTCCCCCCTGGTGAGATGTAGTCTCCTAATCTCACACGAGATCTATCAAAATTTGTAGTTTAAGTATATATGTGTTACGATTGTTAAAAAAAAAACAATTTACTTTTTTATTTATACTTTTAACTTTTTTAATATAAAACCCCTATTTCTGTTAAAAATATTAAACCTCGCCCCTTAAACCCCTCAGGCAATTAATAGATGCCATTACTCTTTCGCAACTAAATCTCAAATGATCGCTAGATTTAATATAAAATTTAATATAGTCTGAGACCTGAAAAATAGGCTAAGTTTGATCCACTATATTTAAGAAACTTTTTATTATTCTTACCAATGGGTAAAAACAATAATTAAACAATATATATGCTACGCCAAATGAGACTATTTCAGCCAACCGTATACAATATATAAAACCTAGTTAGTCTTCCATGGTATTTATAAATAAAAGCCACTATCGAGATTATCTCTAAGTTGGTATCACTGTTCTAATGTACACTCGCACAAGCAATGACGTCATTTTGCGGAACAACCTTAAACTGAACCAGTTTTTGTGTAGATAGTGTATTTCTTGCATGCGTATTGTTCTCAAATCTTCGTGTAATTGGTGTGCTACCTACTTATGGCCGCTCGGTGAGCTGAAGGCATTGGCCTCTGCTTGTAAATTTATGAGGTAATTTATGCGACTAGGTATTTTTAGTGTAAAATCTTTCGTTTTGTATGTTTTTAATTTTAAATTTAATATAAACTGCTTTACTTAAATATGTCTAATGTCTATAAAACATTTGTTAGATTACAAGAAGTGTACTTTGATAAACAATAATAGCAAATTTAATTCCATTATCATAGCATATCAATAAAGAAAGATAAATATCAAATCAATTATACGGATTTAAAAATATTTTTGTTAACAGAGTTAATCGACTTGGGATTAGTGTCAAAAAGACTAGAAAGTTCGTGGCCATGATTGTGATACCGACTGGATATGCAGTATTAGATATAATTCGTTTTTTTTGGCACCCAATCTTCTACTATATTATTACTGTCATTGTCGAGTATTTTTTTTTTTACTTTCAACAGGTACGGGCTGGGCCACAATCTCACCTGATGGTAAGTGACGATGAGGCCGACGATGTATCGTGCTTACCCACTAGATGCGTGTTCACTCTACTCTTGAAGACTCCCAAGTTATAAGATGACGGGAAGACAGACGCCGTGAGTGAGTTCCACTCCTTAGCCGTACGTATAATGAATGTGGAAGCAAATCGCTTCGTACGAATTACGGGACTATCAACCACGTAAGGGTGGAAACCCTCACGGCGTCTAGTCGTCCTATGATGGAATGGGGACGGTGGAATTATATTATGTAATTCCTGTGCACACTCTCCAAAGTGTAACCTATGAAACACTGAGAGACAAGCCACTTTTCGTCGATGCTCTAAAGTGAACATTCTTGAATCCCACAGCGCTTCATTACCGACAAGCCGACGAGCACAATGCTCAAGGGAGTCAAGAGCGGCCAGCTGATATTTGGCTTATCCATCCCATAAGTGACAGCAATATTCCACACATGAGCGTACTTGAGCTTGTTATAGGCTAAGAAGCTGTTCTAGTGTGAAATATCGCTTAACTTTAAAGAGAATCCCAAGTTTCCTCGCAGCTGTTCTTGCTTTCTGTTCGATTGAGCGCCCGAAATTGAGATCTGATGTTAGCTGGATCCCAAGAAGCTCGAGGTTGTCAGTCACTTGCAGGGAACCTCCTTGAAAAATAGGAGTCAAGTTGAACGGACTCCGTTTTGTAGAGAAGAGACACGCCTGTGTCTTTTCAACGTATGTATACTGTATAGGTATATTATAAGTTTCTTGCGATAATTTCAATGTTCTAACAAGATGGTGGCCTCCTTGTTAGAGTTTTCCAGGGAGTTCTTGTGGCTTCTCAGAATCACCACACATATGCACCACCAAACTATATTAAACACAAGCAATATTATAAAATATAAAGAATATAACAGAAGATTATGAATAAAATATAAAATCCATTACATGACATTCTAAGATCCCGCCAAAAACTATAGATATATATTTAATTCTAAGAGAAATATTTACCACTGAACAATGAAAAATTGTCGTCAGGACTGGAAAAAAATGATTTAATTTGTGTTTAATAATAAATCATAGAGTTATAGATTAATGTTATATTTAGGTTAAAATATAGTATAACGTAATGGAAATAAGTAAAGAGTAATATAATCTAGAATACGTTATAGTCTTTCAAGTTTATATTTACGAATCATAAGTTGTCGTTTTTTGATCTTGCAGCATTAAGTAACATTCTACTTAGAAAAGTTAAACGAGCGTGCTTAAGCTATATCCAGGAGTACTCTCCACGACTGTACCAAGCTACTGTCGTCAAACACGGTCCACTCCACTCGAAGCGATAAAGAAACGTTATTTTTTTCATACGATTTAGTATTATACTTTTTATCGACGCCTTATCTCGCAATCTGAGTACACTCTATACCTTGTAACGACCCTGTTACATCCAAACTACATGCTATTTAACAAAACTAATATTATTCTTTCACTACACTAGTATTATCGCTTATTTCGTTCGTATCTTCGATTGATAATTTTATCTTTCGCTATTCGATCTAAATACTCAAGTAAAAACTACGGGTTCGATACAAAATGGAGATCGGCCATGATTCGTCGAATCGAACGTTCCCGAACGCGCCGTGATTTGAATAATAAAAACCGTGTGACTGGTCGCTTAAATTCTTTTTTTATATAATTCCAAAGTCAAAATCTTATACGTGCGTGCGACATAAAACTTTTCATATGAACTTCTGGCGGGAATAAAAATTGTCGATGGTATAATTGACTAGTTTATTACATTTTGGAATGAGTTTTTAGCGAGATCTTGGAATGTCATGTAGTGGATTTTATATTTTATTCATAATCTTTTGTTATCTGATTCTATACTTTGTTATATTGATCGTGTTTTACGTAATATAGTTTGGTTACTGTGCACAAGTGTAGTCGATGGGAAATATTACCACAGAACATAGATATCTGATTTGCCACAAAAACTCCCTGGAAAGTTCTAACAAGCCGGCCACCATTTTGTTAGTTCATTGAAATGATCCCAAGGAATTTGTAATATCATAACCTACTCGAAGTCCGGTGAAGCTGTTAAGACCTTGCTAGGTCAATAGCGTAGTCAGTACGAAAAAAAAAATCAGAACCTACTCGACAATAGCAGTAATAATCCACTTGAAGATTGGTTGTCAAAAATAAAATAATTTTTTTGATATGAACTAATAGCGGGATAAAGATGGTCGATCATATAACTTTATTGGTTTATTACTTTTTAAAATATTTATGTTTTTAAAACAGTTATTTAGTAAATTATTAAAGATTTTTGAATACATAATAAGCTATTAAAACGATAATGTACAAGAGATACTGAATAAATCGCTCGTCCACTCTATCAACTAGTTAAGTGGAGCGGCGGTTATAAATAAGCTATATGAATAAGAGGAAAACTTTTATTTATCACTTTCAGGCGTTTCGGGTTTCGCAAAATAAGGATTTATTTAATATACTATACTTACTATCAACCTACTTTCATATGTTAACCATCTATTTTCTTATTCTTATATACAATAAATACGTTTACTTCTCAGTTGATTTTACTCTTTAGTTCAATGTCATAAACAGCTATTAAATCGAATGAATCTCTTGATACGTCTGTACCGAAACTGAACCGGACTATTTCATATCTAATAGCGTATCTGACTAATATGAAAAAGACATTTTTCTGTTCTTCATTTGTGATCCATGGACAAATTACTTTTCAAACTGAAATACATAAACTTTTAAACGGACAACCTTTTTTATTTCTATATTGTTGAATTTAGTTTTACTATACAATTCATATAAAAATTTAGCGAGCGAGCTGTTCGAATATTGTCCAAATATTACCAAGAGCCAACAACACTGCTTGGGTATTTTCATTTTAGAGGCATTAAATCGAGATGCGTTCCATCGTGACACCGCTGAAATAACACGTAACGCGTTAAAAATAAAACTCCATTTCGTTTGTGTCGTAAATTTTCGCCATGAGATCGATTATTTGAACAAACAAGCCTTGCAATAAATCATCCGCTCCCGGTTACCTGCTAGCGATCGATATGAAAAAAGACCCTTTTTAAAACAAAAGGAAGTGACATTTCTGAGGACGCGGACGCCTCGCTCTGGTGTTTCGGAGTATGATTCAAACTGAACTTTGGTAATTTGTGAATATTTAACAAAAAAAAAGTCGTTAAAACAAGTTGTTCTTAAGAATTTTTGCTGTTAAGTTCCAAGTCTTCATTAAGTTTGTTTCGTTTGCTGCTTATTTTTTGATGTTTTATTTTGTGCTTAATATGCTAGCCTGTGCCTACGACTTTGTTCTCTTAAAAATGGTTATGTTAATTCATTTATTTGGGTTATTTATTAGTTTACAAGTTTTCTACGAATTTTAAGTTATTCCTTTTAAATTGTATCATTACTATCTTACTACTTACTATCTTCTTCTTACGTACTATCTACTATCTACTTACTATCCGGCATGGAATAGTGTAATAGTATCATACCTAAATAATACTCCAAAGAAGCCTCTATCAACCATCGGTCAAGCTGTTTCTGAGATTGCCCCAAATAATCAATAGACACACAAAATTTATTCGTATGTATAGATAGATTCCTGGTACATGAGGTAGTTAGTAGATACTCGATAATTATTAACATCACTTATAAATGTTATAGATGTAATATGCTTAGTAACATTATAAATGCGAAAACGTTTTTATTTACTGAACAGATCGTCATGAAATTTTGAATACAAGTTGTCAGGGATACACAAAAGAGAGAATAAGGTACTTTATCCAAAAAAGCTTCTCCCAAGGGATAGATCGAACCCACATTAACGCGAGCGAAGCAAAAACTAGTACATAACAAAATGAAATCATATTTCTGCAAGCATCTCTACGAACGAATATAGGTTGTTAGATTTTAAACTTAAATTACTATGTCTGATACTCATTAAGTGAGTCATTGTTATGTTTTTTCGATTACATTCCAAGCTTGCTTACTACTAGCACTAAGTACTAGGTAATTGCCCGCAACATCGTCCACCTTGAATTACAAATTACAGTATAAACCATAATAATGATAGAATAATAATCTAGCGCCATCTAGTGGTATTTTACAGTACAATGGATAAATAGATGGATATGATAGATTCTTCTCGAAGAAAACACTTACATTATTAATGTTGATGGTAATCGGTGTTTTTTTATAAATTGTTTAAATAATTTATTAATGTTTTTACTTATTATTTTTTTTATTAAAGTGAACATGTTTGTACATATGAAATAAAAAAAATTGACTACGTAAACAAAAACCTTTTGCGAATAAATCATTCTATGAAACTAAAATATTGTAGAAATAGGTAGAATTTATTGTCAATTGTCCTATATCTTGGACACGTTAAAGACAAAGAAGTTGTCAACACAAAAGCTTTTGAGAGACCAATTTTTTCTGACAAACGATTTGCAAAAACCATTGTGTTATTTTCAAACAACACCGTTGTCCCGTCAACAAAATTTTTACCTTTTCATCTCGTAATTTTATGACTTAATTATATAAGTATTTTTGCAAAAGAGGAATCACTCTCGGGTGCAAATAAAAATTCTCATTACGAAGACGACCTTGTTTTTTTTTGTCGAAACGAATCGTTCTACATTCACAACCAACTAGGAATAGTCATTAAACTACGTCTTTGTGTAGTGAATCCACTGTAATAACTTTTACGATTGTCTTGTTCGGATTTGTATTATTTTCTATTTCATCCAAAACAATTTACCGCCAATGTAATTTTAAAATCAAAATTGAAAGTACATATTTTAAGTCAGCTGATAATAACAAATTATGTTATTGGGACAAGTGTCTACTTGAAGTTGATGTAAGTAGAGACCTAGTTTAATGAGTGTCACTGATTATTGTTGAGGGTTTATCCTTCGTTTATATTCGTATGAAAAGGTTTTTACAGTGTGTATGGTCACAATTCAATTAGGTAAAAGCTCCACGTGCACTCACTTTCTTCCACTTTCAAAAAATGTTTAATACAAACACGGATTTTTTTTTTATTAAATTGCCATATACAAGACAACTTGTGTTTGATATACAAGTGTTTGAAATTTTGAACATTTGCTTCAAGAATGCCTCAGGTTTAGCACGAGGAGACTAGGGCACATAATGCTTTGTGATAATCTTCGTACATGTCCATTCGATCTTTTGGACTGGATGGAGAAGAAATCTGCTATTAAATCGTTCGATAATTTTGTCAAGCATGTGGTTGCTAATCTTAACGCATTTAACGGACTCTGAAATTACCACGACTCTTTGACTTGCATCTAAATCATTTTGCAATAACCACGACTCTCTGACTGTATCTAAATCATGACTGACAAATCTGTGAATTGTATCAAATTACGATCACCCCTTTCTCCCTTTATAGTGCCACTTTCAAATGATATCTGTGCGAAAGCAATAAAACTGAAGAAAAAAAAACAGATACACAAGTCTACAGGCAAGAGGTAAATTTTTAGAAAGCGACAATAACACGTCTAGTCGCTCGTAAAAAAGACATGTTTAGCAAAGGCATGCTCGTGAGTGTACTTTTAATCCTAATTATTTCCATAAAAGTATCACTAGAAAAAAAAAGCTTATGTTAATATATATATATATGTATATCTAGCATATTTTTTAGAAGTTGAGACTACCTCTGTTAGTAATATAATGTTTATAGAAAAATTTTGGTTCAAAATGTTTTTCCCCAAAAGTGATTTGCCCAAGTTTTGTTAATATTGAATAGAAGTATAGAGGCAATATGAGTTAAAAATAGAGAGTCTGAATGTAATGCTGCTAATACATGTGTCGTGTGGTCTCTCCACGTCTCAGCTAACTCACTGAGCGCCGGATATGGCCGTAAATCTTGAAAACGTTCACGTCTGTCCGGTGGTAGACGAGGAACAGCTGCCGTCGTTCCCGGTCGATGTCATTGCTATCCTCACGACTATAAACCTCAAGGGTAGGCCGAGTCCATTGCTGTTTTGAATGTTTATATGATATTAAGACTAAATAGAAGGCTTGTTGTGGAGCGGTTTGTGGAGTTGGAGTTGGAGCGTACCGGTTGACGGATTATGAACTTGATTGTTAGTTGGCTAAATTTATCACCATTTAAATATAATTATCATTGTATATACCGAGATGATTACCATCCATCCGCACTACACTACTATTGACTCGTAGTTGGCACTAATGACTGTCTACTATTTACCCCGTTCTGAAACACCATTGGTTGTAGATATCGGCTAGTCATGCATCTTGATTATTGAAAAATTATTAGGCTGAATGCCTTAAAAATGAAAATCATAAAGCATATCCTGGAGTAACGTTAAGTATTGGTTTCATTAAAATCGGTTCACTCTATCAAAAGTTATTGTAATTTCAATCACGACGCGTCTTAACTATGAGAGAAAAGTAGATAAGTAAATACGAGTATAATCAGGTGATTTTATTAGGCACTGTTTTTTACATTAGGTTCCACGCAGACGGAGTCGCGGGCACAGCTGATTTTTTAATAAATTCCTAAATATGTCATTTATTAGTAAAAAAAATGGTCGAAAACTTTTTAATGGCCAACGGCGATACTCGTAAGTTTTAAAAACAGTTGAACAGTTTTTTTAATTCCTGCCCTTGTACGTTTATACTGGCCTGGTTAAGGCAGCCTCTCGATCCGGTGCAAGTTACCCGGTTATCCGGGCCGGTCATCATTGCCCGGGTAGATTGTAAATTCGGTATATTCCCTTATTTGTGCGGTCCAAAGTAAAAGACTAAGCGATTTTCCATAGGTTTTTAATCTACAAAAATTTAAATATTCAATAGCTTGTATATATATAATAAGAAAGTAAATCTAACTACTTAGATTTTTGTGAAAATAATTGGTGCAGGTGTCTTCGAATAAGTAATAAAATACATTTCAATCATTTTTAGAAAAGGCTGTCGGTTTGTCTTTCTGTCTATCGGTTTGTTTGCACACGCATCACTGCTAAGGTTCTGCGTTCACGATAAATCCTGACCAAGAAAATCATAAAGCATATACTCGAGTAACATATAGTCGATTTATTAAAATCGATTCATTCCATGAAAAGTTATTGTTATTTTAATGAGGACGCGAATTAAGCACGAGAGAAAAGTAGATAAGTAAATGTACCTAATACACGCAGATGATTATCTTAGTCATAATTTTTACATTAGGTTTCCCGTGGATGGAGTCGCAGGCACAGCTAGTAATAAATATATATTTAATTCTGTATACCCACTGTCGTTAAGTTCCGATATAACTTACATGTAAACAATATTGTAAATATTATGTTTCCCAAATTATTTACTTACATTTCTATTTTTAACAACACCCCATGCGTTGCGGTTAACCATATAACGTTTAACAGTATTATTACTGTGACCACAAACATGAAGGTACGGGGTTCAGTTTCACTGGAGTAAATTCCTTTTAACTCTATCATAAAACGACAGAATAAATTTATCACCGATTTAGTCGGGTCGGCCCGCCCGGGGTAGTATGGAGGGGTGATCACTTAGCATCAGGTGACCCGCCTGTTCGTTTGTCTTCTATGATATAAAGAAAAACAGTAGCATTTCATTTGTTTGCGTAATCTATTACTATAATAAAACTGTAACAAGACCAAATCTGTATATTAAATATTTTTTTGAAAATTATAACCGGGGTAGACTTTATAATCGATATAGAAGCCAAAAATAATCCTTTTACAATTTTTGTCTGCCTCTGTGAACACGCATTACTCTGAAAGTACTGAACCGATTTTGACGAAACTTGACACAGTGATGACTAATATTACAATGTTACATTTAGAATACTTTTTGGCCCATAAAAAGCAAGGGGTAATCTTCAGAATAACGGACGAAAGTCAGAAATTTGTAGTTAGTGAAATTCTTGACGGATTTTGGTAAATTTTCTTTGTGCTATATATAGCAGATGGATGAGCTATAAATTTAAGCTATACTGGAACGAAGTTCCTTATTGCGCGTTACACGCTTTGAGCGGATAGGAGCTAGACCGAAAAAAGTGTAACAAGACTTTTTTTGCGACACCTTAGTACAAAAAGCCAGCAACGTTGGAAGAACAAAAATTTTAGAAATGCTGGTTCTTTAATATATCTTTCTTTATGCTCTTCTAAACAAGGTTCAGGATACCTGGATGCTGGTAAACGTTGTGTTTATTAATGCGCATCACACCTTTACAGGTAAAAATATTGATTTTTAAATAATTTTAGGAAACTTTTTTTTCAGTAAATCTTTCTTTTAAAACGTTATTAAAACATGAATTTATCACTGCCAAACAACTTTGTTATTGACAATAATGTACCCGATGGTATTCTTTATAAATAAAAATAATTCATTTCAAACCATTTTATTTTTTCCATTGGAAAGAACATATTTCATTTTAGAACGGTTAATAACCATTACGATATCAAAATTTCACCATAAACAATGAAAAACAACGATAAATGTAAACATATGACTCCATCTTGAATACAGCGTCTATAACAGGCGCTGCCACAATTATCGCAATCTTTATCATACAGCCAGTTTCGCGCTAAACTGTAGCTATAGCTAAGTTATTCTATACATATTTTTAATTTATCCTCTTTTATGTCTAAATAACATGGTTTGAACATACTTTTTTTATTTACAAAAAATAATATCGGGCACATTATTGTTAATAATAAAAATGTCTGGCAATAATAATTTCATGTTTTAGTAGCGTTTCCAAGTTAGTGAAAAACAAAACATACGAAAACTATTTAAAAATCAATATTGTTGCCTGTACAGGTTCGATATCCACTAATAAACCAACGTTTGCCGGCAGCTAGGTACTACGTTATTCGGAAGAACATAAAGAAATATAAAAATCTGGCATATTCAAATTCGCTCTGGAAACCGTTGCTAGCTATTAGACGAATAGTTACAGGCAAGTGACAGTTGACGCGTCGACGCGATGCTCATATCTTTTTCATATTTATATTTTTCTTCAATACAATGGAGTGTGAAAAAGTTTTAATACAAGTTGAAGATAGTTATGATAAAGTAAGTGGTAGAGATGATTATTAAATTTTATTATTCCGTATTGTCCATGTTCAGAGTCTATGTGCAGTAGGTTAGGTGTCGTGACAGAGAAAAAGAGAGAGAAAGAGAGTGTGTATATGATATATACATAAATAAAATTTTCATTTCAATAGCAAACCAACTCAAGGGTTACCTATTGATATATTAACTTGATTATCCCAGATCATTCAGTATTTAATTCATCATTATTTATTTTATAAATATATTTTATCCTTTAATTTACAATTTAACTCTATGAACTTGATATTTTATAATGTAAACTATACTGACTGTATAGTAAACGTCTACAAAAAAGGGAAAGGAACTTCGTTCCAACCGGGGGTCTATAGACCCCTCAAACTTTTTTTTACATTACCGCCAATATATGTAAGTTTGTTTTTATCTTAATTGAACACGGTAGATGGTGCTACGAACGGGCTCTAAGCTTATTTTAAAAGATTTCTCACATACCATCTGGGTATATGTTTGAGTGAGTCCCTTAATAATTTGGATTCACAATTGGAAACCGCATGGGTGACAGCAATCGGGATTTAATTTTATTAAAACTTTTTGCTTTTAAAAATACAATTCAAACCGGTGATAACCGATTTGGTGCAGACGAAGTTGCACGGGTCAGCTAATTCCTCATATATTCTCCATTTTCTAAAATAAATTTTATACATCCGAATGTGAGTTTGTTTTTAGATAAGTAAATGGACTTAATATATTCAGATGATATTATTAATAACTCTTTTTTTTTAAATAAAGTTCTACGCTTTATAATTATTTCGAAGTCACAGCTAGCAATGAATAAAAATTAAAATAAATCCTATCGCTTAAATCGTATTTGGATATAAGTTTGATTTGTCAAGCGGAAAATTGGCAAGAACGTGAATACATTGACCCCGGGCGAAGCGGCCGATCCCGTTCGTAACGCGACTCGCCTGAGAAACGATTACTCGCTGTTTTTCATACCCTATCATCACACCGAGTAAGTACTTAATAAGTATTAACCATAACAGGAGTTTTTACCTCATAACGCGTAAGCGCGGACAGAGCAGTTCGACGCGACACTCGTGCAGCCGCTTGCAAAATTTCATGAACTTTTGTTACAATTTATTACTTTACTATCCGTGAAGTTTTTTTTTTTATAATAGTCCTCGTAATGTACAATTGTACAAACTAAAACGTAGCATTCAGGCATAAGTTTGAAATAAAAAATCCCCCAGAAGCCCAGTGTGCAATACGACGTACATTCAAGTGTTATGGATTTTGGTTACCACTCTCAAGATTAAAAAAGTCTGTCGCCAAGAACCTGTTGGTGTGTTCTGTCAGCTGCACTTGAGGGCCACAGTTCCCTCGAGTTTTAGCGTGCTTACCATCTTAGCCCACGTCGTCATTTAAAATCATATGAGATTGTGGTCAAACGCTAAGTCCTATAAAATATTTTAAAAAATAACACTTTTTCGTTGTTTATTCTATTGTTAATAAATATATTTTTTAAGAGTTATGTGTTTGAAGATTATCTTCCGCTCATCAACTTATTGTTGCATTATTGACGCTAATAATAAAATGAATAATGATGCATGATGCAACGCTGTGACTGCCAGGATAATTGATCGTCAATTTCATACTTCAATCTCATTCAATACACAAATATTATCGTGATATAATTGAAATGATAATCAAAAGAAACCAATAAAATATTAATAAGGTTGTCATCGTGGTGGAACGATTAAGATCAGTGGAATATTGATTCAATGTTACCAGGTTCGAATTTTAATATAGTCTTACGTATTCTCTGTCATTTTCATCAGAATTTAATAACTAACAAACTGTATCGAGGTTCCGCTCGCATTTACTAAGCTGTAATTATTATATTAGGCTATCAACTTTGTAATGACATATCGGTAGATAAAATCGATGATGAATTAATTTAAAAAAAGATTTTTTGAGATATATTTCTGACAATTACAAAATTAATTAAAAATGTCAAAAAAATTTACTATTAAATTTACATTTACTAAAATATTTTTAAAAAGCCTGAACATTAGATAACTGTTCTCAAGAGAGTGCCACCCGAATTAGGAAGAGCCGGACTCTCTTCTCGACGTTTAAAATCGCCAGAAGTTAAAGATCTTCCTTTGAATTAAAGTCTGTGACGACTAGCAAGATCGTATACAATGGTATTACTATCAATATCGATAAGTTAGATTGAGACGAGCACAGTGCGACACATGAGAGATGTTTGAAATAGATCGTTGTTATAGAATGTAGGTAAGTATTGGCGAACGCATCGTTCCTCACGTAGCCGTGTGTAAGCTAGAATCAGAACTCAATAAGTAAGCAAGAAACCAATGAGTCATTCGCACGATAACCCTCATAATAGAGCCCTTTTCATCCTGTACTAATTGACAAACAAACGAGTTTATTGTTTGCTATGAATGAGGTTAAACAGATATTACGATACTGACGTTCCTCTACTTTAAATACATAGTCATTTTTATTTACCATTTCTAGATAATGATTGCATTTCTCTTGAATTACTTTCAACCCAGTTAACTTCGGTAATTTTCATATAAAAAACGACTATTTCGTAGAGAGCCGAATACATGACGAGTCGTGCAGCTACACCTCGTTAATATAGGCATTCACACTTGGACACTTTTCGGTAATACTCAGTTATTATCGGACGATCAACCCTCCAGTACTTCGTTGTCGCATACCTTCTGACATACATTTTCTATCGTAATGATTCCTCTCCTAAACGTCATAGTGTGCCTATATATAGCCTATAATAACATTTGACTACATGTTAATTGGTTTTAGGCGTTGATGTGCAGTTGCAAGAACTTGTCATCGAGTGCTGTGACAATTTTTTAAGTAGACAACACTCATGATTTATAAATTCATTATACTTTTTCTTCCATCACATCCTAGAACAGCGGTGGCCAAACTTTTTCAAACCAAGTACGCAATGAAAATTTTTACAGCGCGGTGGGAGAGTTTTTTTGGGAGATGGGTAGGAGAATTTAAAAAATATGATTTATAAATTAGTATTTTGCAATTCTTGTAGCAGGCGCATTACAGATCAACCATGGGCGCGGAGTTGGCCACAAACTGTTCTAGCAGAATAAATTATATCCCATGCTAAGTAAAAACCTTCTTCACTCTTATCTAACAATTATCATCTTACATCTATTAATACATATATTTCAGATCTCCTTCTACTCTGACATCCATCCATCTTCATAGGGGACGATCAAATATTACGTAAGCAGATTTTTTAAATTTCTGACCTCCCCATTCTCCTCGTCAGCAAAAGTAAGCAATGCTTACGTAAACATTTATGTAAGTATTTTTACAAAACATGTATATCGAATGTATGTAACTACATACATACATTCAATTTTAGTGGATGCACAGAGAGAGGTGTCATTTCCAGACGTCACCTACGTTCACATATTGATCCACCCTATAATATCCTTTATCCTTTAGAAGTTTAGGGGTCAAAGTGGTCGCCATGGCCGAAACCGGTCGGAGCAATCATCATCATCATCATCATCATCCTTTAGACATTGAAACCTGCTTGACGTGGTGCTTGAGCTCACTCTGTCCGGCATATCGGTAATGTGCTATGGAACTTATATATAATACCTAACACTATTACGTAAAAAAAACTGTTTTTGGCCTTAGTGAGCCTGAAATATAGAATGACCAACCTAGTTCCTCTCATCCCTTATGTCTTCAAAAATTAGTAAATTAAAAACCCCCTTCAGCGCTTACGTAAGTAATACTTACAACTATTATATTTACAGGACTTTCATACTCCTTGACGACGTGTCCATATCACGCTGACCGCAATAAATATCATTATTGCTAGTTGATACCTAAATCAAACTCGTAAATTTGATGAGTGGTAATCATTATTTATGATGTTAATTGTAACAATTGAGAACCGCACATACCGACTCAATTGACATAATTTTTAATATTCATTCCTTATTACAACACTACATCATAGATAACATAAATAGTTTTCAGTCGGGACAGTTTTAATTCAGACTCCAACAGAACGTTGTGTTAATCAAAAGACGCTTATGTATCTTATATCTCAAAAGTAGTCCAGATTTACGCTAGTAGTGTATTTCTTAGGTGCAAGGTTGTCTATTCTATTGGCTATTCTATTGTATTGGCTAAGCAAATTACCTACGATGGGATATATCTTCATGTAAACTTTAATTTATTTAAGAGTCTGTATTTCCGCAGCATTTTCCTAACGTACAACAAGAGCCAAAAGAAACTTACCAGATTTAAAATTTGTTAGACTTCTACGAATGTATTAATGTTTATTTATAGTGAACTTTATGACTTCTAGAATAATTGATCGTAACACTTGTATATTTGAAAGGACGTCATAAGAATAGTAAAGTGTAAGTTAGTATACGTCCATCAGGTAGTCCGTAAGCACGACTCTCATCGTAAAACGGTTTTTAGACTGGAGGGCATAGAGAGAGAGCCAGGAAAGCGATTTTGAAGCGATGATAGCGTGTTTGAAAACTGCGTCAATGGATGTAGGCTCAATTCCTTGCAACTAAGTCGGAGTTTCCGGTGAAGGAAATCATCGTAATGAAAGCACAGCATGGTGGTAGGGATTTCTCTAAGTCCGCCGCCCGCTAGCTGTGGTAGTTGAGTTGGAAATCTGTCACCGAGCATCTCTTGGTCAGTTCGGGCAGCTGCACCTAAAAGCCAATCGCTTCTATGTTTGGCGTGTTTACCATCTGAGACCACATCGTCAATTAATATCAGATGAGATCGATCTAACGCTAAAATATAAAGCTTAAAAAAATTGTCGACAGGATCTAAATTAATCTAGGAGTCGCACAATACATGTGAAAGTACCGGTAAATAATTAAAAGTAACTTACAACGAAGTTACCTAAATGACTAAAAAGAAAATAATCGAAATTATTCCGAACGTCACGTAATATATAGACGTTTTTCTATTGGTAAATAATCAAAAGTAACTCATAGTGAAGTATTTAAGAATGGTTAAACAAAGTGAATTAACAAAGTAATTACTTATCATATTCATAAAGATAACAGGCTAATTAAGAGCTAGGTTATTTTTACTTACATTCTAATTAGAAATGGTTATTATTACAAAAACTAACACTTTAGTTCTGCGCAATAGACACTAAATTATTGAAGACACTATTATTTTGCTATTGGTTATCCGTTATTTTAAAGAATTAACGATGTTATCAGAATGTGTGAACAAGCTAATATTATGCAACAACCAATAGGTGCGAAAGGGACAGCAATTGCATACATTCAGATTCATCATATGAACAACGGATTATCATTAAATTATTGTCTTTGTTAGCAAATTTACTGAATAGCAGAATAAATGGTATTAAAACAGGTTATAACAACAACTGATATTTAAAAAAATCAAGGCAGTCATAAGGAACGTCGACAGAAGTGAAAACACAAAACAATGGAATAACTGTGTTTCTCTTTTGAATTTTTAAATTAATTGTAATATCATTATTTGTATATCTATTGAAATTATTATCATTAGTGTGGTTTTCATATCTATTGGCATTTCGAGCAATAATAATACACATTTTTATACAGTTTATGAATTAATCAAATATATGACAGGCTGCACAACCTCAACACAAAATATAAATATTATATGTACACAAACTACTAATTACTAGGCGTCGCTAGTCTGACACAAGCCGCGCAAGCGCAACACGATCGGTCACGCTTACTAGCATGTCATCATGCGAAATCATAAATTTATCACCTGCCAAAAAAATACCGCTCAACGCGCCTAACGAAGTTTTCACTTCAATAACACAACACAGAGCAGCATTCGTTATTGTGATCTATGCTTCTAATGTGAAGATATATGTTTTACTCGTGACATGACCCATAAATATTTATAGAAACATAAATAATACTTGAATGCCAACGTTCTCCCTCGACCTCGTAAACTGGATATTGATTTTATAGCTACTCAATTTTACGTGTCATCGTATAATTTGCACGTCATTTTACGAGACCGCAATAAGTGTTGACTAGTATCTAGTTATTTCCTTTATAATCAAAAAAATCGACATAATCCTGTACCATTATATATTCTTGTCGTATTATGACACGACAATAAGACAAAAAAAATATCTTGTGTATCAGCATGTACACGTAGAGGAAGTGAAACTTCTTTGACTTATATGTATCAAATAGTATATACATATACTATCGGGCCCGGCGGTCGTGGTTCTGCCTTGATAATAAAAAAATCCGAAAATTCAACCGCAGCGCCATCTACTTGTTCTAATTGTAAATCCAAACCATTCTTGAATCCACCTCAACAACACTCACAAAAAACTTTATCATAATCTGTCCAGCCGTTTAGGAAGGAGTTCAGTCATATACACACGGACAAAAGAATTATTTATATAAAGCTGAGAATGCTGATAAACTATATACTATACGAAGTCACGTAGTATAGGTACTTAACTATACATTTATTCATTTTGGTATACTACTAGACCCAGATTTACACGTACACACAAATACATAGGTACCTACCTTACGTTTAACGCGTAACGAACATTTTTCCCTACCGTGCCATAAGACGTTTCACCTCAATAATAACAGAGAAGTTCCATAGCAGTAATAAACTAAAATTTTCAACAGAATTGTATCGAAAACCCTACACCAGTTCTGCCTAGGAGTTCATTCACCACTCACCTCTGCTTCCTCAAAACCAAAGCGATATTAGTGGCAGGAAGCGATGGGTCGTAAAATCGCGCTTGGTCGGCGACATACCCTCGCCACGGCCGCACAGCTTTAACCAAACAACGCTAAGATGTGGCCGCGGACCATTGTGCTAGCCTCATAAATAAAATTACCAATAAAATGAACGCAATAATAGTTTTATTACACGGTTCTAACGAAATTATGTAAAGGGCAACAGCTTTTCAGGTCCAGTGTTTCTACACGCCTTTGTTTTTTACAACCGTCATGACTATAGTTTAAACTTCCCTTCATGTTCCCTATACATACTCATTTTTTTAAGTAATACTTAATCGAGCTTCCATAAATTAATTCCGTTAACATCAAAAACAAATATTCAGTAAATATTGATCTATTAATATGTATATATGAAATGGATTTAAAATTACTTCGATTAGTGATTAATTGGTTTCTGAAACGATAAATTTCGTTACTACTATGGAACGAAAATAAAAAGAAAAAAAAATTTTTCAAAAAAAAAAATTAACCGCCTTCGATGTGAAAAACTAATAAGGCACTAAAAAGCTAAAAATAACTGAATTATTAAATTAACCAAATTAAATAAAAAATATATATAGTTGCAGTACCTAATAATATATTTGAAGTCGATGCCAACCTAAATTCATATCATCTATATACAAAGTTTGGGTCCACTCTCGTGTCCCATGATGTATATCTGAAGTGTATACATATTTTATTACCTGCAACAAATTTGAAATGTAGGTTGGCATCGACTTCAAATATATAATTACGTAGTGCAAATATCAATATTTTTTATTTAATTTGGTTAATTTAATAATTCAGTTATTTTTCGCTTTTTAGTGCCTTATTAGTTTTTCACATCGAAGGCGGTTAATTTTTTTTTTTGTAAAAATTTTTTATTTCTCCATTTTTAGTGTTCATAAATATGTCTGGTTTCTAATGGGTAAATCGGTTCCACGAAAATACGTAGAGACGAAGTGGGTGAAAATCAAATAAACGATTTTTCACCCCTTTAGGGGTTGAATATTTTCCTCAAATTTAAATAATAATAAATAAATAAATAATAATAATAAATAAATAAATAAAATAATAAATAAATAATAATAATAAATAAATAAATAAAATAATAAATAAATAATAATAAAATAATAAATGAATATAACCAATTCAAATAAAAAAAGAATTATTAAAATCGGTTCATAATTGACGGAGATATCGATTAACATACATAAAAAAAAAATACATACAACCGAACGTAGTAACCTCCTCCTTTTTCGAAGTCGGTAATAATACATGAATCCATAACAATTTCTAACAAGTCTATAATATTCAATTAGTTAACAAACCGTTATAAAAAACACGTATGGCCGCCATCTTGCTAATTTTATTCGTACCTGCTGTAATTCAAAATTAATTCATCGTCTTTTATCTCTGTCCCACCAACGTTTAAGAAAGAGAGAGAGTAAAGATACATATTTGTCCGTAGAAATGTTTTCGTTTGGCAATAGTAAGATCGTAAACTATAATATTGATTGGGATGTATTGAATACGCGCTAGTTGATCGTTCTGTAGGCATTTTCATTAGCATTCAAACTACTGCGACGTGTGGTCCAAGTTTCGCGAGTTCAATTATTAGACGTATTAACTTAATACTCTTAAATAAATGTTACAAGTTACGCCCTCAATAATAATAACATATAATCTTTGTTTTTTTTTTTTAAGTGATAACTTCTTTAGCCGCGTTGAGTGGTTTTGGTAGGGAAGAAACTTATGGGTTCGCGTCACCGATGACTTAGACATGCTAGCGACGTATTGTACTTGAGTCAAACTAGTGACGCGTAGTGTAGCGGCCTGTAAACATGTAATATTGATATTTTGTATTGACGCTGTGCAGCCCGTCATATGTTTAATTAAGTAATAAACTGTATAATTTTTTTTTTGCTCACAGTGCCAATAGATGTGTAAACCAGACTGATGATAATAATTTGAATTATAGTCCGCGTCAAACGTTTTAACCGCTCTGAAGTAGATGCCCAGAACACTAATTTAGGTATCAGAGGGACGTAGTGAGGTAAAAGGGGAGCGTGCTCGCCCGCGCGCGTACTTCGTCCCCTATTTCACCCACGTTGACACATGTGTCCTGTCATTGCTAGTTGCAGTACAGTCCCATTCAGAAGTTATGTTATGCATAGTTATGTTATGTTATGCATAGTTTTGTTGTTGTTAATTACATGTTATAGCTATTTTAGTTGTTTTCTGTTTCTTGTATATTTGTCATTATTAGAAGACCCATCCACTTTGAAAAATGATGTTTCTATGAAAGGCGTTGTTTATTTTATTTTTTAATACAAATTATTTATTTCTTATGGACGTATGTATTTTATTCACAATAACGGTATTGTAACACGCATAATATCTGCACAATATATGCTACTAGATATATCTGAGAGATAGAAATAAATACTGCATAAGGGCGATCATTCAATTAAAGTAAGCGATCATCCAAAACTCACAAACCAGGTTATTAAATGTTATTTGGATTTAATGATAACTGACAAATACACGATGTGAAGAACTGTTAATATTTTAGCTTTATCATCATTTAGCTCGTCCATTTCTAGTTTTTACTGTTATTTAACTACCCCAGATTTATTTTTTATTGTTTGATCGTTTTTATCTCTAAATCTTTGTAAATATTCTATATGTATATACATATATATCGTATATGTATGTATATTCTGCTCAATTCATATAAACAGGTTTTCGTAAACCAGCTGTCGAACCGTTTACAAGACGACAGAATCGGAATCAAACTTTCATTTCACATGCAGAATCTTCTGAAAGTAGCAGTTATGTATTATATTATACTGCTACATTTTTATTACTTAATGTAATAGGCAAATATCTACTTGAATCATAATTCATTAAAACCTGTTATGCTGTACGTATAATATCGAGACAAG